>WTTZ01000130.1:0-60370 GCA_011750695.1 Penicillium sp. OUCMDZ-019
ATCCCAACAGATATCCCACTAGGATCCTATAATTCAGTTATTATAGGTTTCTAACTTCCTTTAGATATACAATTAGCTTATCTTTTTAAAAACTATAATTATTATTTTTAACTAATATAAAGATTCCCTTAAATTATAAAAAATTAATATTTCTTATAAACGTCACGGAACAGGTCCGGTGTCAAGAGCTAGCAAGAGCTACATACAATACAGAAGAATTCAATGAGAAGAGGAAGGAAGAAAACAAGCTACTCCTAGTGCTAACATGCGCCCCTTATGCCTCCTTACTATATTCCTAACCTCTTGACATTTATATTTAAACCATAATATATTTTCAAACCGTTATCTAACTGTAAAATAACCATCAGCGGGATCCCCTATTTTCCGGTATGGAAATTCACGACTGTCATTCATGAATCATATACTAGTATCTGCTTAGTGACTCTTCTAAGAACCAGTGAGTTCCCTCAGACGATATCGCTCTAGGTTGAAATACATTGCAATATACCCATGTTTAAAGGCCTGCCAGTGATCGTTGGCTAACCGGAGCTGTCTTCTGTCTTCTAAAGGAATGGTGTCATCGTCAACGCAGCTCGTGAAAGCCTGATCCACAGCAGTATAACTATTGAGCACGCGCTGAAGAGTTTCGAACAAACTGTCACGGAAAGTCCACAGGCCATCCTCTGAGCCCTTAAAGCGAGACAGACGTTGGGCCTGACGATGCGACTTAGTGACCAAGGTCATATAGATCCAGGTGTCGGCGGCCAAAACCTCCTTTGGAAAAGACAGGAGGTCGTTTGTTAGATTGATCACGTCGACTAGATCTGGAATGAGAGATTCCCAGTAATTCATAGGGATATCTACTTCCCTAGAGATTTTGAAAATAGGGAGCAGGTAGGGTATAGGCACGCCATTAACGGTTCTATAGTACAAGGGGAATCTTTCGATCGCACAGGATTCGTTGGAGTCATGATGGTGATGGTCGTTCCGCTTGAAGTGGAACGGAGCGAGGTTCTCGAAGCGAAACGTCATCACGCAAGAATCGATATAAGTGGAGATCGTTGTGCCCATCAATGCTCCCAGTGCCGCGTCCTGGGATCCGAAGAATTTCACATTTTGGGCCACGATGTCGCGAAGCAACTTTGCACATGGACTAGTTGGGGTTTTGTTGGTCCAGTGCTGATATGTAAAGTTACATATATCCTCCCGGTGACAAGGATCTTCGGGCAGCTCGTCGTTGATGAAGTACAATACAACGGTGGTGATGGCGACTAGGAGTTGGGTTTCGTGAGCTGCAAGAGGATAGAAGTATTGAGAGACATTGGCAGACGTGTCAATAATGCGGTCGAACTTTTTCAGTCGATTCTCACTGACCAATCCTGGGTTGATCATGTTTTCCTCCGCCCATAGCCTTACTTCTTTCTGAATGGCTGGGTTACTGGGCTCTTTGAAAGGATTATTGGGTGTAATCTTTTCAAGGAAGAAGCCCTGGAGGATTCGTGTGGCGCTCACAGCAATTTCTTTCTGATCTGTCTTCTCCAGACTCTCCATCTCGGAGAAGTTAAGGCAGTCATTTTCCGGGAGCGAAAGGATATCGAACAGACTCATTGTCTTGTAGTCTTAGGGAGGATATTCTTGCTTTGCAAGAAACTATGCGTATGTCTCACTTAGGTATCTCCATACGCATAAACCCCGGTATCAGTTGGCATATTTATAGTTGGTCTCGTTTGTTATCTTTCGCATCAACGAACTCGGTAATCAATTTTATGCGGCTGCTTCCGTCTGGCCCTTGATGACCGGGCACATTTCCATTGACTTCGACTATTTCATGCAAGCTGCTGGTAATTAAATTACCGGTTTAGCGAGTTTTAAGATGCGCCGCAGAAAATCTGGGACCATGGCGCGGCGACTCTTACCAGCTAGTCCGTACTAGAACTCCTACTATGATGATCACGTATTAGGACAGTGCGTTTTGGTTCCTTTCATTTTCTAGTTTCTCTGTCCTAGGAGTGCCTGTTTTAGTGGGGGCCGTTGGTACAAACGTATTTGAGGAAGTCAGATCAAAGATGATTTCGCGCTATAAAAAAAGAATGATCATCGCATCTAGTAATTTTGTCATTTGGCAATTGGAGCAAGAGCATTGTCGAAAGTCCCTTGAAAGTTGATGTTGATCATCGATTGTCGAAGTGACGTGTCAATCTGCCGTAAAGCTATACCAATCATGTTCCAATGAGCAGGTGTTACAATCACAAAGCTGAATGAATTATATTGAGCAGGCATTCTGTTACAATCGTAAGGCTAAGCAGCTACTGGGGTGACATAATCCGTTAAGAATTTGCCCAGATGCATTAGTTATTCTGAGCAGGGGTCAGGTTACAATTGCAACCCTAAGAAAAAGTGCCAGGGTGCTATATTTATGTATTTAGCGCTATCTAAGAGGCCAAATGTATGCAGTGAGGAGTGTGATAGTGAAATACAAGATGTGTGCCTACTAATTAGGTACCTATCTAGGAAGGTATAACAAAGTGTGCATTGCACTAGTATCCGCTAGGTTGTGTGATATATGTGGTGAACAAAGAAAATGGGCTTTTAGGCAAACTAGCCAGCACACCACTACGCAGAATGGGCGCGTATACAACGCCATCTCAGATATAGATCTCGGAAAACATCGGCTATACATGATATTTTCAACCCATGGCTGGGGATTCACACCGTGTCATCAAAATGCTGGAGTATCTACGGATATAAACGAGATAAGAGCATATATGCATGCACGTCGAAGGAAATATGACCACGCATATCAAGGGGCCGTAATATGCTATAATTACATTAATCAACAAATGATCAGCACCCCATCAAAGCAGAGACATGGTATACGTAAATAATGTATGCTACCTAGGTAGCCTAGGATAGTGGACGTACCTGCGACCACGGGCTGAAGCGCTAGAAACAGCACTACCCATACTTCATAGTTGCAGTAGCCCTAGAAAATATTGCCTACTGCATGTATTAAAATTATGGTGAAGGTCCAGGAGAAGACTTTGCTGCGGTATTTAAATTGGAAGTATACTTCACCGGAATATCACGGTTGCACAATAAAAATATTCAATTGGTAAAAAAAAAAACGCTTTCAATTCCTAATTGTTATAGAAATATGATTGCTATCCATCTCAAGATGCCTCATATCTACCTGCCCCTGGTTCTTCTGGTTCTGGGGATTTTTTTCATCTTCAAATACTTGAAAGCTCCATCCACCAAACTTCGCCCTCTACCGCCAGGACCCAGCTGCCTCCCGGTCATTGGTAATATCCACCAGACATTGGGGGGGAAAGACCCAGCCGAGATCTTGAAAGATCAACATCAAAAGTATGGTGCTATTGTTCATCTCCAAATCGGCCAACGATCCATTGTCAGCCTCAACTCCCATGCACTCGCCCACGAGCTGATCAATAAGCGGAACATAATATATGGCTCTCGCCCAAGGCTTGTCCTTGGGGAAACATTGGGTGGCGAGCTTATGCTACCACTTATGCCCAATGGCGAACGCTGGCGTGCTCATCGTCTGATTGCTACCAAGTTGTTGAATGCAAGCAATAATTATCGTCCGTTACAGGAGCTCGAGAGCGCGCAATTGCTCCATGAGCTACTAGCCACTCATGACTTCCAGAAGAATCTGCACCGTCATAGTGGAAGTGTAATGTCCTCGTTAATATATGGTTCGCGTGTAGAGCATTCCGACGGCGACGAGATGGATCTGGCACATCACTTCGTGGATAACCTCAACGTCGGTGCTAAACAGGCTTGGCTCGCATTACCAGAAATATTCCCTGTTTTAAACCTTCTGCCTCGCTTCCTCGCCCCTTGGGAAAGGGCTGCGCAGTCCCTTAAGGAGAAACTCGATGGCTTCTTTAGTGCAAATCTTCGTGCGGCGCAAGCTCGATCAACGTGGAGCTGGACCCGGCAGATCGAGCATATGAAGGAGAGCAGGGATATATCAATGAAAGAACAAGCTTTCTTGATGGGCTCTCTGTATGCAGCGGGGTCTGAATCAACCGCGAGCGTGTTCATGTTCTTCGTACTGGCATGCGTCTTGAATCCTGAGTCCTGTCGCCGTGCACAAGCGGAGCTGGATGAGGTAGTAGGTAATCAGCGACTCCCCAGCTTTGAAGATGCACCTCGATTACCGTACATGGAGGCGATGATTTCCGAGGTCTTGAGATGGAGGCCTGTCGTGCCATTTGGAATGCCATATGAGGCACAAGAAAACGACCAGTACAAGGAATATCACATTTCGAAAGGTACAACAGTAGTCGTCAACATGTGGGGGGCTGCATTTGATGAAGCAGTTTTCCCACATCCTTATGAATTCATTCCGGAGAGGTGGCTGGATAACCCTGAGCAGCCTTTTAGTATATTTGGGTACGGCCGACGCATCTGTCCGGGGAAGCGGCTGGCACAAGACTCGCTGTTTATTGTCCTCTCGCGGCTTCTCTGGGCATACAATATTGGACATGTCTACAAAGATGGAGAAAAGGTCTCGATCGATCCGTGGGACGTGACTTTCAAGACGACGGCTCAACCTGCGCCAGTCGCGGCATCTTTCGCAGTTAGAACGCCTCAGCACCAAAGGGTTATAGAGACAGAATGGAAATATGCTGAGAAAGACTCTGGAATTACTATGGACCGGATCCGACGAGAAGTTGAGGAAAAGTTGACAACGCCCGTGACGAACTAGGCAATAAACAGGTGCCTGAGCTAGCTTGTGGGCTCGCGCAAGCCCTCGCTGATATATCAACACCGCTCGCACATACTTGTTCCTGTTAAATAATCGTATTTTCATTAGGAGTACACTATAGGAAATAAAACCGTACATATAGGAGTAAAAAATCTTCAGAGATAGATCTGCTCTAGACATATAAAGACGACGAGTTCATATAACACATGGCAACAAATCGGCATATCGGCCACAAAGCATGTCAAAGAGGACACCACGATGACACCAGGGTAGATATCTAGAGACAAAGTAATGTTACTACGAGTATCTGAAGTCCTTGTTCTCCAGATCCATAATATCCACCAGCTCGGGTCCCCTTGAACGCGTCTCGTTGCTCGACAGTGGTAGACCCTCTATCTCGTCGTTTGTTTTCTCGCTCCAGTTGCACTCGTAGTACGATTATGGCCACAGTTAAAACGGCAAAAGAAACCATCATAGAAAGGAAGCCGCTCTGTAAGAAGTATTAGCTGTTCTGATAGCCTGTGTCAAATCCTGTTAATGAATAACGGCGATGATACCTTGTACTTCGGGGTTTGTCGAGCGAAGAAGAGCTGAGGACCAATGATATTTCCAGCACAGCATGCAAGGAACAATAATGCACTGACTGACGCCCTCTTTGTGAAACCTCCAAAAATAGAGGTAATCATTGCCAAAACTAGAGGCATGCCGCTGGAGAAGATTCCCATGATGATTTATCCAGCATACTGACCCCAAATGTCATCTGGCTTGTAGATTAACGCTGCCCCGATAATGCTGGTGGCATCAGCCAAAGTCTTGAGGTCAAAACAGCTGCCATACGTACCCAATGCAATTCACCAAGGCTATCACAATACACCTCGAGTTCTTCACTTTTGTCGAGATAAAACATCTACAACTGCCGTCAGTCTCCTTGTATCACTTTTAAACGGCTAAATAATTTCCAACTCTACAACTGTAGATGTGACGAAAAACGAATTCCAGGGACAACATACGTAGTAACGACTGCTACAATAATAACGGCTGCCATCGGCAAACCCATCAGATAGGTATTGACAGTCGAGAACCCAAACCCGTCCAGGATAAGAGCCATAAACTGCGTAGTATCCAAGTCAGTCACCAAATCCATCACATTTGTCTGTTTTAATGTTGAACTTACCGTGGTATACCCTCCATTAGGAATGTTGCAGCCAAGCGGGTACAAGACAATCCACCAAGTGTTCTGGTCTGTTAATGCCTCTGTAATCTGTTTGTGGTCTAGCTTGTTTGTTTTGAAACCGGCTTGGTTGGCCCTCAAGCGGTCAAGAGCAATGAGCTTCTCTTCTTCGGTGAGAAAGCTGGCCGTGTCTGGGTGATCGGGTAGCTGCCAGAGCAGAAGAAGGCCCCAGGCAAAGGTTGCCAAGGCAAGAATGATAAAGAGCCACTAATTACGGACGTTAGAGAGATATTTGTCCGCATGAGACAGAAGAGGTTGACGGGAATTGACACGAAGAGGGCGTGACTGTACCTTCTAAGAGGCAATATCGCTATGAATATGATATACTCCATAGCCAATGAGATTGCCAAAGATCCCAGACAACGAACTACCACAAAACCAAATACCGTGTCGTAAAGGCTGCTCATCATTTCAAACAGAAATGTGAAAAAAAAAGCCATGTTTGGTATACGAACCTGGAAGAAACATATCTTTGCAGGTTGATATGTGATGGATGAAAGTACAGGATTCCGAGCCAACTCTACTCACTACATCCACATTAATATCGCTCAGACCTCAAATACCTATCAACAATATCCACTTAGTCAAAACCATAAGCGGTTGAATCACATGACAAGTAGTTGTCTGATGACACGAAATAATCACTATCCCCTTCGATTAGCCAGCTCCGCAAGTACTATGAAGCTCCGTAGGTGGCGGAAGGCCGGGTCCATATGTCTGTACATTGGTGTTGCTCGTGACTTTTATTTTACTTATCTGGTTTTTTTGCGCCATAACTAGCGATTGATTATTTAATGAATTAGTGCCCCGACAAGCATTAAAATCGCGCATTTCAATGCTTCTTTCTTTATAACCGCGAAAAAGAGATACAATCGAGTGCAACGTTAGATCAAAATGGCGTCCGCATTGAGGGAACAGTGGATTAAAAGCGTCCGAGATGCTATTCAGAAGCATGACAACGAGCTAGCTGATATCAATAACAAGGTAGGGCCAACTACCCAACTTAAGTTGCACAATACACAATATTGACTTCCCCTGGTTGACCGATTGAAAAGATTTGGTCCACTCCAGAGCTTTTCTTTCAGGAAAAGTCCGCTCACGACAATGTCTGTGCCCTTTTCGACCGCCTTCCTGCCGATGGATATCGCGTGAAGCGGAGCGCGTATGGGATAGATACAGCCTTTGAGATTGAATATTCCCAGGGCATCGGAGGCCGGACAGTGGTTTTCAACGCCCAATACGACGCCTTGCCCGGAATCGGACACACCTGCGGCCATAATCCCATTGCCACCAGCTCGATAGCCGCTTTCATCGCGACCTGCGAAGCCATGAAGCATCAGTCTGGGGGTCTACCTGGATAAACAATCCGGCTCCTAGGAACACCTGCCGAAGAAGGAGGCGGCGGGAAGATTCATTTGTTGAACGCGGGCGCATATAAAGACGTGGATGCGTGCTTAATGGTTCACCCTGGACCGCTTAATCCTCTGGATCTGGATATACATAGCGTTGCGTCGCCGCCTGTGGGAAGCTTCATCGCCATCGCCAAAGTCGACGTAACGTATACCGGTAAGCCGGCGCTGGCCCGGCATGCGCCGGTTTGCCGGTATACGTTAATGTTTCTGTGCTGAGGCAACAGATTTCTCCAACTTCGAGGGTTCATGGCGTTATTACCAATGGCGGCGATCGACCAAACATTAATCCGCACGAGATGAAATTGCAATTCTATATCCGGGCGTTGAACTCTGGTGCGCTGCAAAAATTGATTCCTAGGGTAAAGGCTTGTTTTGATGCTGCTGCCACTTCTACGGGCCGCTCGGTTGAATATGAGTGGTAAGTGACTCTCTTTGAAAAAAAAAAAAAAAAAAAAAAAAAAAGAGTCGAATAGTATCGACGCTCGTGGACAGATCGAGCTACTAAATAGAGGATGCTGAGCAATAACTTTGTTGAAGACAGGGAGGATATCTACGCGGATTTACAATCTAACATGCCGATTTGTGAAACTTACCTTTCGGTCATGAAGGATATGGAACAAAAATTCATGCTGGGCGGAGGTCAAATACTGCAGGAGGTTGGTGGTGGTGCTTCAACAGATATAGGTAGGTCCTTCTTTTTTTGTCTTCGCTCTATTATAAACGTATGTGTTGTCTCTGACGAACACAATCAAATTGATAGGAAATGTTTCATATGTCGTCCCTGGATTTCACGGTCTATTCTCAATTCCGGGACCTGCAGGAGTATGACCTCATATGCCGGAGTCCAAGAACATTGCCGGAAGCTTAGCAGGCTACAAACGAGCAGTCGAATGCGGTGCCGGAATGGCGGTGACTGCGTGCCACATTCTAGTTGACGATTATCTGGTGGTCAAGGTTAAGGAAGATTTCAAAAAGATTCCTGTACTGAAATAAATCAGTAGAAAATGGAATTTACAACTGTTTTTCCGTTTATATACATCGAGGAATAAGGTCTAATTATTCGGGTCTGAACGTGCCCATAAATTAGTTTTTGCTAACAGAAATGGCAAGCAAAAGTCACTGTTTGCAAGTCTCATTTACAACTTTGTTGATAGACCTTCAATATATTGTTCGCATGACGCGACGGGGCTTGGAGTTGCCAACAACCATGTTCGCCATGATGAACAGGCCTTGGAATTTCTGAAAGAAAACAAGTCAGTCGCAGTAAAGGAAAAGTCGAGGAACGCTATGTTTATACCTTTCTAGTACACTCTAAATAGGTCTGTAGACTGTCCACATCATATTTCTGGGGCTCATCGCAGGTCTTTATCTCGTTGAATATTTTAAAAATTTTGAACTGGAATTTTATACACTCATGCAGGAGTTCTAATGGTCAATAGTTTTCTAGATCGTCAAGAAGTTCTTCGGCCGGGTATTTGCTTCCCCATATTTCGGGGAGAGCGATGCGTGCACCACGGAAAAGATCATCGATATCAAATTTATAACTCTGATTGTCGTCCAGGTCTTGCAATAGTTGACCTGTCGACTGACCAGTGTGCAGAGCCTCAAGGTCATAGTATCTGAGGAAGTTAGGTACCTAACATGTATGAAATTACTTCATACTCTGAAAACTTACATTATGAAGAGCAGCAGTAGACGGCATAACGGTGGCAGCTTGTCTACCAACGAGGCCCCATTTTGCCCGTCTCTTGGAGATTTGAAATGACTTTCCAAAAACGATTGAACCCCTTTGATGTGAACTGAGCTTCCTTTTGAATCATATTGAAAGTGGTATTCGTAAGTTATCATCAAATAAAATGTAGCGAAGATGGCATGTAGGTGATCCTGCGATAGTAGCTGCTGTTGTCGTTGAACATTTCCAAGCAACGATGACATATCATGCAATGCCCGTCGATAATAAATTATTCCCATATCCAAACTCGGGCTGCTGGGATGGTATGATGTCCAATTCGGGAGTTCTTGCAAACGCGTCGTCGTCGTCCTTTTAGCGTGCATCTCACTCGCGGAAATAGCTAGAATCATTCCCAAAACACTTGGACTCTTTCTGGCCACCTCCTCGTAAATATAGCGGAGCATGTTCCATTTCCATGGCTTTCCCAAGGTCCTGACGGCGTTAGAGCGCGGGAAGTACTCAAAGAACTCTTGATCTATTGGGGACAGCACCATCACCAGACTGGAGTGGAGAGCTAGGTGTGGATCAACGGCTCCACAATCCGCTGTAAACTTTTCAGAGGACCTCAATGTAGTATGAGGGCGATTATAGGAGGGTTGCATATACAACGGCCCCAAATTCAGCGACTTGTCTACATCACCTGGAGGTTTGCGAGACTTGGATGAGATATGCCGGCGCGGAGCCCGTAACAGTTCGTCCCAGTCACATCGCATGCCAGTTTCCATGCATCGGGAACATTGGGGTCGTTCTTCATTACATTTCAGTTTGCGGATTTTGCAAGTCAAACAACCTGGATGCATAGAAGATTAGAGAAGGCTCTCCCCCATCTCTTTTTGCAGTCTCACCTTTCTTAGCGCGGGGTGCATGTCGTCCGGACAGTGCGCATAACGTGAGCGAGGACCCTAACCTTAAGACTGACTCGTGGACACGTTGGTTCAATCACAAAGGCAGACCTTAGGGATGAAGTGATGGGTCCGGGGTGAAAAGATGGCGTGCCGAGGTCAGTCTGGACTCTACATGTAATCCATAATAGACTTCACTATTATCGCCTCCGGAATGAGGTATCGCCGACTTCCGAGATAAGTTCCGTTTTTTACGAGGCGCAAGCATACAGTACAGTACATGTTTTGTTAGGAATACAGTCCTCCCTCTATATAGTAATTTTCGCTGTATAGTCTTGTTGGGCCTTAGGTTCATCTTAAATATTTAGTATCATTAGAAAGCCTAGTTAATTAGCAAAAATTGACAGTGATGGGTCACGACACGGCAAAGCAAAGCCCATCAGTGTGGAGCGTGCCATTTCCTAGTTCGGTATAGCGCATTACGTTGTCATCAATATGGCCAATCAAGTAAGGGATACTCCACTCTTTCTACAATGTATGCACATAAATAATCGCATAAATCCATAGATATGCTCTGTACTTGCAAACCCCCCCAGTATATAGAAAATAGTCCACTCGCATACCACCAAATAATATAAATAATAGAGTATTTGTAAGCTCAGAAAGCTTCAAAAATACCCAATTAGGTAAATTTTGAGCCAAATCCGGGCATAAAGCAGTATAAATAGATTATAATGTGCGCTGCACGCAGCCTGTTTGCTTGTATGGAGTTATTAGGCCTGCGAATGCAGGCGACGAGCATATACATATTATTATCATGGTATGGTGTGCTGAGACCCCGCAGCCACGCAGTTAAGGGACTTGTAGTAGAGCTCCTCCAATTGCAGACTTTTTTTTCTTTAACAAAAATCATTGTGCGTCAGGAATGCGGGGGTTTAAATGACCCTTCATTAGTACGTGTAGCGTTGAATAAGTGTATCTGGGATAATGAATCTGGATCGTAGTTACAACCACTGCTTGTTTCCAAGATGCGAGATAAATGCACCACCATACCCACTGTCGATGCTGGCCTTCTCCCAGATCGACCTGATAGTTGGGATGGCTTCGTCTACAGGGGTTGGGCCCTTGAAGTGAGGAGCATATGTTGAAAGCTTGCCCATGAATCCTATCAAGCCTTGGGTCTGTTCTGGAGTGGCTGTTTGTCTGCATTGTTAGAATACGCAGATCTTTGAGTATTGAAGACAAGGATACGTACCTTTCCCAAAGTGGCCCACCTCTACCACTCCCGGACTGATACTCACGAAGAGAACGCCGTCTTTCTTATATTGCACGTTGAACTTGGCCACGACGACGTTCATGGCCGCCTTAGAGGCAGAGTATAGAGCACTTATTTCAATCTCGAGATCGTTGATCAAATCAAGGTCGGCGTGACCGCTGGAAATGGCGATGACCTTCTTCACCTTGCCCTTCATGACAAGAGGGAGAAAGAGGTTAAAGAGGTGGATATTGCCAACAACATTGGTCTGGAATAGCTTCGACGAAACATCCTCCAACTCCTCGACCTTGTCGCCTCTGTTGAGCACGTGGCGTTAATCAAAGACCCGACCGGAAAATATCCAAAGAGTAGACCTACAGTTCACCGATGGGGTCATAAGCGTCGAAGAGGGATGGAAAGGCTCCGTTGGCAACCAGATAGTCAATGCCACGCTCGCCAACAATATTCGTAGTGTCGGCAGTGGCTTGCTTTAGACTGGCGTAGTTGGTAAGGTCTCCATGAAGGATGTGGATATTGGAACGGTCGCCCAGTTCTGCCGCCACCTTCTTCTCCGTCGCAACCTTGTCACGAACCAGACCAACGACTATGTTCTTCGGGTCTTCCGAAATCTGTTTGACGAACTCGAACTAGGTTGGATTTAAGCAAAAGCAATGCGTAAGACGGCCTAGGCAGACCTACCCCGATTCCCTTCGACACGCCGGTGATAACGTACACGGACATATTGAGTGATTGTAACTTGGTGTAGGATGCAAAGCAGAATACTGAATTATGATTTCCACGGGTACCTAGGTAGATTACGAGTCTTCGCTGAGGTCTCCTTAGATATATATATTCATGGATATATGCCCAGAGCCACGTCACGACATCGACCTGAATACTGGGCGTCCCGAGAGCTAGCCCGCACAGAAGTTGAGGTCCGCCTTTACTACATCTCTAGTCCGCCGCAGTCTCGTAAATAAAATGCATCGATGGCGTAACTTGAAGTTTTGTCATCGATATCGATCGTAGGGTTATAATTTATATTGCGGACTAGGGCTCCCGCCGTGCGGGTTAGCGTGCGGGCGAATGGCTAATGGACGCGGGGATGACAAATTTTCCTACCCCTCGAGTTCCGCCGCAGGCAGACAAGATTCGAAGGTTATACTCCCAAAAATGACTCTAGAAGGATTTGTCCTTCGATTATGCCGACACCCGCGGAATCAAATGCCTGCACCGCCTGCTCAAGGTTGAAGCGGAAGTGCGGTCGGCAGAGACCATCGTGCGCACGATGCGCGGACAGGGGCAGGTTCTGCGTCTATCCGCCGTCGCAAAGGAAAGCAGCTTCCTCGTCTCAACCATTGCTGTCGGATGCCACGAGACGCTCAGTGCCTAGAGTAGATGATAGACTGCTCGCTGAGGCAATGCCTACGGACGATCTTATGTTGGACCTGGGGTTCCCAATCATGGACAGTGACTTCACTGCTCCGTCGTCTCTCGTTCAAACGCCAAGTGGGCCGGTGACTAGGGAAGAGTGGTTCCTTGCGCCTGAGACGTGGAGGATATCCCCTAACCCCAACACATCGGTCGACGTGGGAGTTGGCAAAGCGACGATGAAGAAGTATGTGGCCGTGCTGCAGTCTTGGTTCGAACGCTGGGTTACCACCGGCAGTAACCCTTTTATCCATCCCCGTCTGTACAGTGCAAACTTCCCGGCGTGCGTCCAGGTTGCGTATGCCACGCTGGCTAGCTATATCCACCGGACTCCCGCAAATACAGACACCGTCCTCCAAATTATAGAGGACAGGTCGAACGATCTAGTCCAGGGGAACGGCTCTGTTCTGAACATGGTTGGAGCGGATAAGTGGTCCGATGGAGGGGAGCAAGATCTTGACCTGTTCGCACAGCTAACAAGGCTGCACGCGCTCATGGTCTACCAGATCATCGGCCTCTTCGACGGCGACATTCGCTCCCGCCACGTCGCCGAAGGTCGCATGGGTGTCCAGGATAGCTGGGCTGACAAGCTCTTTCGCTCAGCCCCAAAGGCATTGTCAAACACCCACGCCGTTGCCACGCATCTGCCACGGCCATCCACATACTCGCAGGAACAGTGGTACCTGTGGATTCTGTCGGAGAGTATCCGTCGCACCTGGCTCGTCGCCGTCAGCATCTCCCCCGTCTTCTCCGCGCTGCAGCAGGGCTGGTCAGTCTGCCCTGGTGGCATCATGTACACTAACCGCAGTGGACTTTGGAATGCCGCGAGCGCCACTGAGTGGGAAAAGCAGTGCTTGGAAAGGAATGTGGCATTCTTGCAGCGCTTCGAGTGCGCGAGGCTCTTTGACGACGCAGAACCCGCGGACATCGATGAGTTCGGCACGGCCATGTTAGACATGACTTTCAATAAGGAATTGTTGGAGAAGTGGAGGGACAGAAGCGGTCGAATATAGTCACAGATGCCCATATCAAAAATCATGTTGTGCAATCACTAACCAGAATACCCGGCTCATATAAAGGTTTTGACAACACAGTTGGAGTACTGTATGAGCTTGTATAGTAAAATACTATTGAATCTTGAATTGGGTCTGTATAATAACTGAAAAACGAGCGTACAAGGAGCTATGTAAGGCTATATTTATAATTAAGCAAGGGACTAATTCAGACACTAAATTTAATACATAAATAGGTAGGCACCAAATTGGGATATCCTATATAGAAGCAAATTATATGCTAAGTTATACAATAAATCTAGTGAGGTTTCCGACAGCCCGGTGGCCACAATGAATGCCCCCTCCTTGACCGAGATAGCTAGGCTCTGAAGGGTAGCATCTACCTCGACGGCCTCTTCCTTCCTGGCGTTGACGATTGCGAGATCGGTGCTGTCGCGTTCAGCAACTGTCGCGTTCAGCAACTGTCGCGTTCAGCAACTGTCGCGTTCAGCAACTGTCGCTGGCTTAGAAATGTCCATGACCAGGTGGAACTGCGGACGAGGAATAGACCAAGAGTTCCTGGGCGTTGAGCAATGTTTTGGGATCACGGACGGCAAAGTGGTATTTCGAGCATCCATTTCGTACTGGTTGTTCGGCCTCGTCTCCGTCTTGTGCCATCCAAAGATTAGTACCATCAAGAAGACTCAGGTTCATCTCCAAGGCGCTAAGTCCAGGCTTATTGTGCGCCATCAAATCGATAATCTGCTGTGTGGTCTTGGATGCAAAAACAGCTTTTGACTAAAGACGGCTAAGCTTGAAGGAGCATATCAACATCGGCATTCCACGCAACACGCATGAATTGATGAGGCTTTTTCTCCTCATCACTCGTCTCCATTTCAGCCGAGGCCAGGCCCTTCATTTGGAACAATAAAGCGCCGTCTTGAGGATCATACAGCTCCACGTTCGTAGCATAGTTGCGCGCGTTTTCGGCATTTCCAACACCAATAAAATCTGCTGATGCAAAGGCGATGCCTTCGGTCGGAATACGCGCTTGTCGGACACTCCCTGACTCGATGAAAATTCTGTCTATTGTTTTGGGCACCAGAACCGGATCTCCAGTTTGCGGGAGGTGGCCCTTCCACCAGGATGGCGTTGCTGCTTGGAAGCATCCATCTATGACAGCCGGATGCAATGGGTATGAGGACTGGCCCTTGGGGTGCGATGGAGGAGGCTCAAGGTTAATGGTCGATCGACTCTGGCGTTGACCCATCGTAGACTCAACCTTCAGGTGCTTCTGGAAGGATGGGCCGAAATTGTATCCCATCTCGGCCAAGGTCTTGTACCAAATGCGAGCGCTCGTGGCGAGCTCCAAGGGTGCCACGTCTTTTTTGAATGTGTCTTGATAATCCGTCTCAACGCACACTAGCCCAGTGCTGTGTACGAAGTCGACATCAACACCATCTTGAACTGAGCACATCTGGTACTCATACCAGGACCTCGTCGAGCCTCCTTTGACCGGCGTAAGTTCCCAGCGTAACCCTAGTTTCGTTGTCTTCGGAAAGGACCAGGGCACGAAGCAGAAGCAGTCTGACATCGCGTAGTCGGAAGCGGTAGCGGCTAGGTGCCTGTTTCTTCCACTTGGTAATCATGGCAGTCTGATACATGGCTTCTACAGCCACACCAATGGTGATGTACTCGGCAGTGTCCTCAGGATCACGATGCTGTATCGCGCCATGATCTTGGCGTTCAGGTTAGCAAAAGCCTGGATCACGAAGGAGTTAACCTATACCTATGAAGTTTGTGCCGACGATGACGCCTGTATTAGTGCCGTTGAGTGTCTCAATTGGCGTGCCGGCGTTTTCGAGGCACTCGTGGGCCACCTCGAGCATCTGCCGCTGCTGAGGGTCCATGGCGATACATTCCACGCGGCTAATGTTGAAGAACTGGCCGTCAAAAAGTGCGGGATCTGTGTCCTCAATAAACATACCACCGGGCGACTTCATGGTCTTTGGACGCCCAGGATTCGCTTTGTCGTAGTGGCCGGCAAGAGAAAAGCGCGAGGGCGGTGGCCCATTTCTGGCAACGCCCCCTCGTTCAAGGAGATCCCAAAGCGCAGTGGGCGAGCTGCTGTGACCTGGGAGCCGGCATCCCATGCCTACAATCGCGATAGGTGTTTGTGTGGGATGAAGAGCATCAGACTCGAGTCTCTCGTCGGTAGACTTTTCGCTGATGGTTGTCTCGACGGGAGTTGAGTAGCTTCCCGACGACGGACTCGTGCTGGACGCCATTGTTTTCTCTAACGTATTGTATCTAGAGAGCTGTTCTATGTCTGTACCTATTGTTCGTCGGCAATTGAATAACGTGCAGCGTGGACAAAAAATGTTGCAGGACTCTTTCTCGTCGTCCGTGTGTTTTATGGCACACAGGTTAAGCTGTACATACTTGCTGAAAGATAAGACTTACTCTGTATTGCGCGTTTCCATAATGATGTTTATGGTTACCCTTCGAAATACTAAACGCTCTGCAAGTCCAAGCTGCGGCTTACATGCATATGCATTCGGAAAACGGTATAGCTTACCTGCATGCTAAGGTTGCATAGATATATAGAACCCTGGGGCTTACGGACCTCGCTCACTTGGTAACAAATTGATTACGTGCATTCGGATGTTATAACATGTCATGCTAATTCACAAATAAACCGGAGGTCAGTATCCCCCGTGTTGTCTTCAAGTCATACATGTAGTCCGTCTTGAAGGCATCTCTCCGTCCAAGATCTACTCGCGAACTGCAGAGGAACTACAGAGGAAGTTAATCTACGACGTGTTTCAGGGGCCCAAGGACTTTGTGTCAATCCCAAACAGAGCGCATATGGATGTGTTGACGGGTGATGGGTCGATGGAGACGTTTAATATCCAGGCAGACTTTCTTCATCGCGCCCTGGGTACAGCAGGGAAAGTCAATGGTACATAGACGAATAGATAGATATCCATCTCTTCTTTTTCTTCTCCCCCCATGTTATCTACACCAAGAACCAAGAAGTAGAGAGCATATTACATAATTCCCTGTTGTGCCACGTTATTCTACTGTCATAACATCATCTCTCGTAGGGAGTATATTTTTAAGAGATAGAATATGGCTCTGTAGCTTTAATTTTGTAGCCCAGGAAAAATATTCTGCATTTTAATTGGTATTTCTACCATTACACATGTCAGAATATTTCCATTGTGAGAATTAAAAACAGAGTATTGTAATAGGCTAACTATCAACATACACTCGGCTGAGGTCGATGCGGCTTTCTTGGTGCTTGAGTGGGAACATGCGTTGCCGAGGGCACAGCTTATCTTCTCGCCTCGATGGAGTTCTTGCTACCGCTGCTGTCGGCTGTTTGCTCCACGGTAGGGATCTGAGGTACTGATCTTGAAATTCCCTCACATGCATGCAGGTGACCTATTGTGGTAGCAATCAACCGTCGAACTTCCCGAATTTCGCTAGATTTTTGAAAAATGTCGCAGGACGTGATTGCCTGATTCTAGTATAGACAGATTATAGGCGGAAAGAAACCAAGAGATTCGTTCCTAGACTCTCAATTTAAATAGTGAAGGAAAAGAACAGGACAAGCCATGGAAGTGGAACATTATGGAATAAGATTCCTTGACCAGCCTATCAAACCCCTAATCTAACATAGCCCTGAGTACCTGGATCTGCTCCAGCACGCTTGATCGACTGGTACCGCCTTTACTCGTTTTCGCCTCGACACTCGTTTCATATTCGAATGCCTCCGCAATGTCTGCTGTGAACCGAGAATCAATGGCTTGCAGTTGCTCAAGGGTCAGCTTGTCCATCGAAACTTCCAGCTTTTCAGACTGTGCAACGACGCGTCCAGAGATGTGGTGAGCCTCTCTGAACGGACATCCCTTTCTCACCAACCACTCTGCGACATCAGTGGCTAGCATCGTTTTGTCCAGAGCAGCTTCCATCCGCTCTGGCCGCACCGTCAAGGTAGCAATGACCCCATTGGCTATGCCTAGACTATCCGACACAGTCTGAACCGAATCCAGCATAGGCTCCCACCCTTCCTGGAGATCTTTATTATAGCAAGATGGCAAGCCTTTCACAGTCTTCCAAGTGAATAGTTAGTAGCTACTCTCGATACGCTCCTCAAAGCCAAGGCAACTGGCCGAGATGTTAATATGAGGACTCACCATCATTAACCCAGCCATTTGACCGAAAGCACGCCCTGACTTGCCGCGCAGAAGCTCTAACGAGTCCCCGTTGAATTTATTGGGCATTAAAGAGCTACCCGTAGAATAGGCGTCGGCCAGCCGCACGAAACTGAACTCAGAGGTCGAATATATGATGAGGTCCTCAGCCCACCTGCTGACGTGGTTGGTGAAAATTGAGTTCCAGACAAGGAAGTCGATTAGGAAATCGCGGTCGGCCGAAGTATTCATGGAGTTCAAGGTTATTCCGCTAAAACCAAGCTCGTGAGCTATGAAGTCTCGATCGATTCGAAATGGATTGCCGGCCAAAGCGCCACAACCAAGTGGGCTTAGATTGACCCTTTCGAAAACTTGGCGCAACCGCTCGAGATCCTGCTTGAACGCAGCGGCATGTGACATCAGCCATTGAGACCACCGAACTGGCTGAGCACGCTGGAGATGGGTGTATCCAGGCATGATGTAGTCGCTGAGGTTGTCGGTCAGCAGGGGGCCGCTTTTGGCCAGAGGTGAGGCTAGGCTTACATTTCAGACTCGGCACGTGTGACAATGACCTTGAGGAATGCAACGAGTTGGCTGTCGATGTCGCGGATTCGGTCGCGTAACCACATGCGCATATCACAGACAACTTGCTCGTTGCGGCTGCGACCTGTGTGCAGCTTACCCGCGATATCCTTGCCGATGACCTCTCCTAAGCGACGTTCGTTTGCCGTATGAATCTGATCCATTGTGTTAGCCTCGAGAAGCTGAGTGGAATTGAGTGGCTTCTCACATCTTCGTCATTCGGCATGATAGCGAAAGTTCCCTGCTTCCATTCTTCCATCACTTGGAGCAAACCACGCTCGATCGCCTGAAATTCTTCTTCGCTGATGATGCCAGCCTTTGAGTTGGCCCTGGCAAAAGCAATCGATCCAAGGATATCTTCTTTGTAAAGAGCCCTGTCGTACCGGATGGAGGCATTGTACTTATGCATGAGAGGATCAATCGCACCTGCGCACCGTGAGGTCAGTATACTGCATCCGAAGCTTTTTTCCCGAGACATTCAAACCTGTGAACCTGCCACCCCAGAGCATGCCAGCTGCCGGGGCGTCCGCCTTTTTCTCGGCCATGTTGAAGTATATGTGAGTGGCGTTCGTTGCGTTCGATGCGTTTTCAAGGCCGATGAAATAAATGGGATCGATGAGACCAACGGAGCATATGGCGCGTAATTGTACCAGTTGGCGTTCGAGATCAAGGGCGGGAGTTGAAGTTTGTTGAGGAATTGAAGTTGGTCGATTAGTCGAGAGGGTAGTCATAGGAAAATTTGTAGGGCCGACACCGGCTACGCTAGCTACAATGGGTCACTAAACAAAAAGGGAGATGATGCGTACACGCACTGTTTCATGCATCCACACAAAGTCTAACCTGATTAGGAAGAATTTCTTAAAATATCTCAATTTCTATATAGTATCCCCTTCCCTGGGGACTTGTGTTTTTTAGTACATTTTAAATTCTGTACACGTGAATAAATGCGCGTGTACATCATACGCATGTATTTCTCCCAGTAACGAGATTTGGCTAGCTGTTTTACATACACGTGCGTGTTACTCTGGCCAATTCCGCTAGTTCACAGTTCTGAGAAAACGCAGCCTTATCAAGGGAGGAGTAACAATCGTTCAGTCTACCAGTGATACTCTTCGCCAGTCATAATATCAAGGAGCTTGCCAGACGTCTTCTCTCGGGTCGCGGAGTCAATGACCTCCAGAAGTTTAGCGGCGCTCTCCTCGGGGGAGGTGGCAGGTAGATCCAACCCTACAGCCTCTACCGCCGCGACACCCATGTCTGTCCTAACAAAGCTAATGAACAAAGACCGAGATCAGTATTTGCTGTACTCCGATCGTCGGGAAAATGGCTTACCCAGGATGGATGGCAAAGGCAGTGAGGGATCTATTGAGTGGTGGATAGTCCTGAAGATGCTCGGTCAGTGAAGACATTTCCCATTTTGGGTAATTTTCTTACGCCGTGAACCAGTTTTGAGCCGCTTTGGATATGCCATAGGCTCCTACATAATAGTAGCAATCCACAGCCTGACCAACGGAACCGACACGGCTTGAGACTGATATCCACTTAGGCGCGCTTGCATTGCGGATCAATTTGTTCACTGCTCCGAATAGCAAGACACTAGCGACGGCGTTGATGTTGAAGGCATCAACCAGGGCCTTGGGGTCGGCAGCGTCGAGAGGCGCATAGGCAGGGGATACGCCAGCATTGGAGATGACAATGTCAATGTGGTCTACGCCGGCGGCTTCTCCTCGACGGCCATCTTCGGATCAGCGGTAGACGCGTTCTCGATACTGACTAGCAGCAGTCGCGAGCCGTCGCCTGTGGCCAAGACTTTCAGCTCCTGGGCCTTTGGTGCGTTTGCATCGCGAACACTCCCAATGACGGTATGGTTAGGCCGTGAGAGGTACGCAGCAGCCGTCGCATATCCGATGCCTGCGCTGGCGCTGTCAGAATCTGCGATGAGAAACAAATCAGAACGATGGACGCACCTCTACCAACGCCAGTGATGAAAACAACAGTGGAAGAAGACATGACGGTTGTTTTAAGGGTTATTTATTGTATGTCTGTTTATTTGCGTGTTTGGGTGTAGTTATGTGTCAAGCTAGTACGAGTTTATATACTACTGATGGCAGGAGAGAAAAGGCAATTATTTCTAACATTATGATTGCTAATTAGTGTTGCATGGCGGATTTATAAGCGCGTTGTGTGAACAAAGAATCAACACGTATGTCCAGGAATGAGAGCATTGCAGATTGCTGTATATGCATCCCGCCTGCAGATGTTGCATGGTGGGAAGCAAGCAGCTTGGGCTTTCATCTGAGTGCTGAGCAAGTCGACAAAGGCATTCATGAACCTTTTCCCAAGTAATTGAAGCAGCGTAGAGAAATACTTTCTTGTTCCCTCATGTTCATCACTCCCACATTACTTTCAATAAAAAAAATCACCCACAAAACTAGTATGGGTCCTATTACCGTGAACTCTGCCGTCCTGTTGACAACAGCAGTGCTTGTCTTGTCCACATTATACTGTCTGGGTGTCATTCTCCATCGCCTGTACCTTAGATCCCTGGCGAAGTCCCCGGGCCCAAAACTAGCAGCTGCCACACACTGGTATCAAAAATACTTCGACCTTGTGTCCAAGCGTCATGGCGGTCAGTTTCTGTGGGAGATCAAACATATGCACAAGAAATACGGTCCAATTGTGCACATTGCGTGGCGGTGGCGGCTCGAACTTCGGCATCGTGACCCGTTTCGATCTGTTGTCATTCGAACAAGGAGACCTTTGGTCGAATTCGTTGACGTTCCCAGGCTCGCTGAACAACACGCTGCTTTCGCTTTTCCAGAACTTAACCATCAATGGCATGCCAAGTGATCCAGCAGCGCATTCATTCATGTCCCTATATTACGATTCTTTCCTCGGCGAGTACGTGGTGAATGCGAATTTCTATCATGCTGGGGTACCTCCTCCACCGACGGTCATACCTGCAATCTTCGAGCCATTTCAATCCGTCCCAGGTGCAATTGACAACACGACCTAAGTAGCCAACATCTCGACTCATTTGAGTGATATCCCCATACCTTACGGCTATAGGCAAACGTGGTGGGCCACCGCCGTTTCTGTTACCTCCTTACCTTTGCTCACCGAAATCGCGTCTCTATCCGAAGCCCGCAACGCCCCTCTGCTGGCAGCCTCTAATGAAATCTATATTATACCATATCTGCTCTTCCAGGCCCTGGCCGTGAATATCCTCACTCATGCAGAAAAACGGTGGAAATGCGCTGGGTCTGAGGCCTTCGGATGGACCTTTGCTAATAGTGTCGCTGCCCACGACATGGGTGGATCCACAGCTGGACGAGCTCATTGACACCAGCTCGCGAGAGCTAATTGCGGAGGTCGAGAGTGTGGCAAACAAGAGCGCCCTACCTAGGTACTCGATGGGTATATATATATATGAACTACGCGAGTCGCACACAGCCCGTGCAGAGGCGGTACGGCGAAGATAACCTGCAAAACCTAGAGGAGATTGCCAGAAAATGGGACCCACAGGGACAGCTGGCACAGCTATGGCCAGGCTATTTTAAACTTGACGAGTAGACTGCTATCACTGTGATACGGTATGTATGTTTTCAGATAAGTTTACATGGAACTGGTTAGCTTGGTGACTCACCGAGTACATATAAAGAGAACGTATAAAGTATTATATAAAAGTGAATTTCAAGTAAACTGGCGAGATCAGCGCGCTACCGAAGAGCTCTCAGTTCCAACATTAGCAGTCGAGTAATTGATTTATTATATAATGTAGGCAATCGCCGTTTGCTACTTTGATGAGGCACCTAGCTACGTAATTTGCCCATGTACACCATATACCTAATATATAGGCTAATTGCTAATCTTTGAGATTAATAGCTGTAGCTATACCTTAGTATCTTTTATATTCATTATTTATTTCCTGGGCACTGGAGTGTTAGGGTATTTACAGTTCAACCTAGCTATTGAAGGTTACTATTTCTGTCTCGTTCCGTGATCGAATGACTTATCAGAAATATGAAAAATAAGTCTAAGAAGGCAATATCTTCTCATCTTGTGATACTCCAAAGGCCAACGGACCATCGTCAATAATGGTTGATCGACGGACGTCTCTTGGGGTCATAGCATCAGTGTATACATTTGCCCGGTGCATGGACTGCCTGTATAATGTGTAAGAAGTCGGCCAAAAAAATATGGCAGGAAGTGAGTCTGATGTATAATTCAGGGAAAAGATTCTTACCGGTTGTCCCACCATACCATATCACCACCGGAAATCCACTCCATGCTGAAGACGTACTACAATAACGACCATGGTTAAACATATATAAGTTGAAATAGGACCGCTAGCTCTCCGCTAACTAAGTGGAACTTACCTCGGGTTTCGTGCAGTGTGCAATTAGCTCCTGAATTAACCTTTGACTATCCTCGAAGGACCGACCAAGAATTTTCTTTGCGTGAGCTGCGAGGTAGAGTGTTTTACGTCCATCAGGGGCAGTCTGGACAAGACGATGATATGCAGGTGGTTTCGCCGCTAGTTCATGTGGAAGAGGCTTTTGGTATACAACCGGCGAAGCAAGACTTCTTGAATGCCATAAACTAAAAGTCGAAATCATCGTAAGAACCAGAAATCAACAAGGAGAAAATATTGCAACGTACTCGTGCTCGACAATCAGGTCTTCAATTTCATCTTTTTTGCCCGGAGGAAGATCAGCGTATGCTCGGCGGGTGTCCGCGAAGTGAGTCCAGGAACCCCCTTTTACAGGGTTTCCGTGGGACAAAAGAATAGAATATTTGGATCGTTGTTGATGATATGATGAGTCCTATCGGAATATAAGCCTTAGAAATATGGGCACTAGGGTCAGCAAATCCTTACTGTATGCCAAAGTGCATTCCCCAAGCTGTGGTGCCACCTCCTGCTGTCCTTCTGCACAAGAGACCCATCTAAATTAATGCTAAATATACAAGTCAGCACATTGAGGGTTTTCCAAAAACGCACAACGTATTGACACATGCAGAGAGACATACTTTCCGACGTCAAACAACAACGGTTCCCCTAAACGGTCGTTTTCCCGTCCGTAGAAAAATGGGTTGATCTCTAATTTTTCGCCAAGTTGCTGGGAAAATGCAATGTGCCGCGCGTTATCCAGCCCAGTCTTACGAAATATTAACACACCAAATTTGTCCTGCAGCTCAATAAGCTACGCATAGTGTTAGTGCCGATCTTGCTCTTCGCTTTTTCGACTGCTTACCTGTGTTACCGTTTCCGATGGGACGGGTTTGCTCCAGTCGACGCCGGAAACTTCTGCGCCAAATAATGACTGCCCACATTGAAGTACAGGTGTTGCGATAAGACTGCCATACTCCATATCAGCAGGGTATGGCCCATCTGGCCTGGGAGGCGAGGTGCGTTCATAGGTGCGGATGTGAATGTGTGCCAACGCCATTTTGAAAATAGGCGCCGATTGCTTTTCACTGAAATCCCCTTTTGAACATTGAATCCGATATCATTTTATCCGGGGTTTGAATTTATTATAACCCCTAAGAAAATGTTATATCTATATCGGAGTCGCAGCTGTTATCTGCCAAGGCGCAAAGAAGCCGTGCGGGCCGATGCCGATGTTGCCGATGGTGTGATACATATGTATGTAAAGTGATACAGTACATAACTGATAAACTGATAAAGGTTCGTATTCCTGAAGTTTATTAAAATGCCAAAAAAACTTGTTTAAGAAAGATAAACAGTTGTTACGGTGGCTATATTAGCTATTTGTTTCTCTTATCAACGAAGGTGTTTCTGAGCATACAACGCTATTCCAAGCTGGAAAAATGGCTGACTCCGACACCGTCCTTATCACTGCCGGCCCATACCAATTTCTCGCAGTCTTTGAATCCGAAGCACCAAAAACGAGCGATTTATTTCGTACTCTACTTCCATATTCCCAGAAGTTGATCCACGTCCGCTGGAGCGGAGAGGGTGTATGGATTTCTCTGGGCGAGAAGAACTTCAATGTTCCATACGAGAACCACACATCCCATCCATCATCTGGCCATATACTCTTATATCCCGGGGGCATTTCGGAGACGGAATTTGTGTGGTGCTATGGCGGTATGTCATTTGCTAGCAAAATGGGGCCTTTGGCAGCAAATCACTTCTTGACTATAAAGGAGGGCAATGAAAATCTGCACGCGCTAGGTAACTTGGTTTTGTGGGAGGGCGCGCAGGATGTATTGTTTGAACTAGCAGACGAGGAAAAGTTAGTATATATATATACAGAGAAGAAGACTTATGATTCATCGCTAACTATTTTTGGGAAATAGGATACGGAAATTTCGAAATGGAAGGTCTGCAAAGCTCTAAAAGTTATATCTATGACTACTGGGCATTTATAAGTGTGATGGAGGGGGAAATAAAACGGGCATACTACAGTTTTTGTTACATTGTCAGCATTTCTTATAGATATAAGTAATTATATACATAATATGCATATTGATCTCTACAAGTTAAAAATTCCATCGGCGTCTGGCTCCCAGCCCGAGTTGAAGTCATTTGTCATATCAAAAATGTTTCCCGGCCACTCCAAGCCAGTATCATGCATAAGATCTTGCAAAGACTGAAGCGCTAGTTCGTCTATTTCTTGTCCTTCTTCAATATTTGTGCTCGGAGAATACAAAACTAGAGACGCCGCACCATACACAATTGTTCTAAATTCGCACGCAGGATGGAAACTTGTAGTGGGGGAGACACCGTCAAAAATTTCCTGCGCGAGACGGAGAAGATAAGTGATTATCGAGGTTGAGTGAGCGGGGAGTAGGACCGGGTTTGCGAGGGAGTTGGGGTTTAGGCTGCGGATCTGAAGATTTTCTAGTTCGCAGAATATTAGACATCAGCAATGCACAGGTGAAACAGTAAAAGGGCAGGAGTATTATCCGCAGAGAACCGAGGCAACAAAATGCAACATGACTTGTTGTGAGCTTGAATTCAACTAACCATCGACAATACCTCGTAAGTAGCAAAGAACCAGGAATATCACGGCGAAGGTATGTGAAACCCAGATGCAATCGACAGCGTAGTAAAGACGTCGGACGGCTGATGCATCGGCGCGGAACGGGCCGTTGGGAAAGCTGGAGATATTCTGCGATTCTAGACTCCAGACGCTACTTTCACCGTGGCAAGAGAAAGAAACAAGCATCTGTGCTGCCGCTGTAAGACTGATCTCGAGGGACTGCAGGAGTGATACACGCAGAGGTGGGCGCCCTAGTTGAGACATTGGCGATAATAGCGGGCCAAGAGATGCACTATTCAGGGCAAGCCGATACCACTAACCATGGACAGAAGCAAAATTTAACATTAGAAAAGCGTTTTTATTGTTATTAGCTTGGCTTGAATCTGGACTTACTCGCACTGATGTGAATGGCAATTGGTTGTGTTGCGACTCAGTAATTCCTGTACGAGGTCAAAAAGCGTCCAGAAGTGTACACGACAGTGAGGCGCTTACGCAGCCTGGATTGCCAGGATCTGTATTTATTCAGTCAATGAAGAAGCACAGAAGAGCGTAAGGGGTCCAAGCTCACCGTTCCCAGGATTCCATTTCATTGTTCAACTGCCCCAAACAGTACGGGTTTAACTTACGCCCTGACGTATCGTCACAGCTTCTCATGGCGCGATGAACTATGGAAACCAATTCAACTAGACCGGAGACCCTGAGGTCGGTTGGTTGCTGACTGTACTGACTAGAAGCAAACTTTTTAACCACCTGCGCTGACGGGGTTGGGTCAAGAGATGCCGGTAGTCCGGATGTTAGCATCAGATTGAAGTCGCACGTAAGCAGATTATACCAAACTCGAAGTCGGCAAATATCATCCTCGTTTACTGTATGGGTGTGTTCTTGAAAGGGGGCAACTGAGGCTTGATCAAGACCGAGAAGTAGGGCATAGCGAAGGGCAAGGCCTAAGACAGCCCAGGCGCTTACTTCATTATACCGGCTCTTGGGCGATTCGCTTCCTGATGTCTGTCCATTTCCGCTGTTCCAATTACAAGGCATCCACTGAGCGTATAAGAGTAGAATGCGAATGGAATCCAGAGAAACATCTGATGGGGTAGGCCGGAGAAGTAACCTGGAAACAGCATGATCTAGCTGCCCCGTGAGTTCTGAGAACCGTGGATGCATTCCACGAACAACACTAAACATCGTACAGAATTGCAATCAGCTTGTAGCCTAACAATTGGTTAAGAGACCGTACTGTGTATTTTCTGTTTCCCGAAATCGGGTTCCGATTGAGCATATTGCTAAAAGTAGTACTGGATTGGAAAGCCGCAAGTCCTGCCAAGAATGACGGAGCTTTCCATTCAGCACAGCTGCCCATGGATGACAATGTTCAAAATATCTACAAGTCTAAGTGAGTGGTTGTGAAGATTTGTTTCGAGACTTTTCATAGGGACAATTAAGGGTTTCCCCTTTCCTCCTTTTGATCCAGAGAAAAGAGGAAATGAAAAGGGGGCGGGAGAGACAGACATATCAACAGCTTTATGAGCATCTTCAAGTGACAACAGACCCCGATTCACCGGGTCGTAGGAATTTTGAGAGCGACTTGCGTTCGCTCGTGGTCTCGAATCCACCTTTCGTTCGAATTTAGCGCGAGAAGTGAGAGCTCTGAGTGTTACAATTGGTGGGCCTAGATTTATTCCATCGATGCTGAATGCATGTGAACTCGGTTTCTCTGTTTGGGAGGGCAATTCTGTTTGGTGATTGCCGCTCTCCGCACTTTTACTATGGTCACCCTCCTTGGATGGAACTTCTTCGGAAGTAAATGGCGTACTGCTATCTCTATTAACTCTCTACTTAACATTGATGCTTGCCAAGTGAGGAACGGCACATTACCTTGCACCAACCGAATGTGTTGAAGGTTGTACTCTCTCTAATTCAAGTATGCGGGCTTCGTGTTGGTTTATTCTATGCGTGTATTAGCGGGTTATTCCAAGAATATGTCAAAAATATCGCTACTCACCGCTGATGAAGCTCTACGACCAATTGGGCCATAAGAGATGGACCAGGAGTCTCACCTGGCCCAACTACCCTATCAGTCTCGAAGGAGCAGGGGATGCCATGCTTGTGACACCGCTTGCAGGGGGCCTGCAACGTAGCCGCTTCGGAGGATGGAGAGCAGCGCTGCTTTCTGGCGCGACACTATCCCATAATCGTCAGACTCTTGTTGCACGGTAGTTGTAGGAGGGCGTGGCATACCTGCAGACACGCACGAGCAGTACGGCGAGTCTTGGCAGGGGGCTCGTCATCAGACCTGAAGTCCATCTATTTGTTCGTGAACGGGCAAGGAATGTCAGATATCGACATTAAAATTGCTTTGAAGCATCAACATATTCAACAATTCTTTGACATCCATGCAAAGAGTTTACGTTAGTCATCCTGAGTCCGATGTGTTCCCTATCTGCTATCTATTATCGCAGCTATCCATTTCCCAACAGCCGAGCAAAGATAACGGTAATGCTGTCTATTGGTAGGCGAGTACGATCGCAATGATTGGCTGGAGCTAGCTTAGTGGGTCGGGATCGGACACAATGATGTTTCTATCCTGCTCTCTGTCCTATTTTGTAGTCAAAAAACATGCTTTTATGATCAGGGATGAATTATTTCGCAGATATATGTAGGTCATAGGTATTAATTAATGCTAGGGTCTACAAGCTTGGTGTTCGTACAATAGGACTAATTACTTCCCGCTCAGTTTTATATAGGGCTAGCCGGCGCCAAAGCCCTAAGTCACTCCCGTACAAAAACAGCCATCTCAACATTCCACAACAAGACATTCGTTGGGACTTGGACTAAATAAATGTATAAAGCATAGTATATATACCACCAGATTTGGGCCTGTTCAATGTACGGGCTTAGCGTATGTACCTAGCTGCAAACAATCTAGGTACACTGTACACGATGACGAGCAAATTTACACACTCACAAGTCAGTAACTACAGGCTGCTTAGCATACCACGCCTCTAGTTCAAGGAGCTCGTGTAGAGCTGACATAAAAATCTCTCCCTCGGACTCCTTCAGGGGAAGCAATGGCTTTCGTGGGGCTATACTATAGCCGTGCATTTTGTTCAGGGCATATTCTGCAGTCCAATTTTTAGCAATCACTAAAGTCGGGAAAGCCCAGGCACCAGACTTACTCATAGCACGGATTCCGCCAGGTACCGCAGCAACATCAGCCTTGGAGAGAATTGCCTGCAGCTTTGCAGCCTCTTCCTGCTCTTCCGAAGTTGGCGAAGGAGTATTGAGCAAAGCCCAGAGTCGCATGGAAGCCACCGGAGCGAAATTGGGGATGCCGCTAACAGTTCCATGACCACCACATTGCATCCATGGGGTCAGATCGGCAATGAGCCCATCCAGCAGTAAGAAAGGGAACGCCCGTGAGTTGTTAACACTAGGGTTTCCTCGAATTTCTGCATTGAGGCGGACCAACTTTCCGATACTTCCCCCACATCTGTTTGGAGAAAAGAGTCAATTTTATGGAGTGGTCTTTTATGATTTTCAAAGACTGACGTTAATTTCACCCCACAGAGATTTGTTGCTCTTTTCATGACTTCACTAATCGTTGCAGATGACATATCTTGCCCCCCAGCGTTGGCTGGGAAGTTGTAGAGTAAAAGTGGGATCTTTCACGTTGCAAACAAAGCAAAGGTTAACCCTCGACCTTCATAATATTTCAGAAAAATAAAGCTTACCGGTGAGCCAGCACAAATATCCACATAATATTGAACAACTTGGTGCGAATCCGTATTCAGGCTAGCAGCATAGTACGCTGGGAGAATTACCATCCCCGCGTCTCTACTTAATGTAAGAATAGCACAAAAAGACCAAATACACAAAAAGGGACGGACAGGCCAGCACTTACGCTCCAGCATCTGCGGCTGCTCGTGCAAGCTGAATTGTTTCCCTGGTACTCATACCGCCAACACCAGCAACAATTGGAGTTGACTCAAGTCCTGCTTCGTCCAGAGTTGTTCGAATGAACCGAATTAACGCTGTTCGCTCGTCTATAGTCTAACGATATGATCAGTTCTACTCCCATGTACATATTATAGAGGGAAAGCTGTCAGCGTACTAAATGTACTGCCTCTCCAAGTGAGCCTGCGCATACAGGGACTTTGAATTCATCCATGTTAGCAAGCTAGCTAGCTGTCAATTAGCACAGTAAAACACGCACCCATGCCCTTCGTCGTCAAATCTGCGCAATATGTTAAAAAAAAGCGCTCCGATGGAAAAGGGTATCAATTCCTACTCAAAAGATGTCTTTTGTAGCTGCCATAGTCGATTTCCTGATTGCCATCGAAAAAGGTGGGGAGAGGCGCGTAGACTCCAGGACGGAGCGCCCGTTTCATTCTGGAATTCATTATCCTGACGATTTGATTTGTATCAACTAATGATGTTTTCTGTATGTTTGATGGAGATCAGAATATTCATGTGGCTCGCCATCGAGATTAATGGTGTTATCGCCGAGTATTCGCTCTCGTCGGGAAAATCGGGGCCTGGCCCGACCTCACCCACTTATTATTGAGGAGATGATAAGCACAACAGCGGAACGCCGCCGACGGACCCGCGAAAAGCTGGCTGTTATCACCACAACACTTGGTTCCAAGGCCCGCAATTTTGTACTACTTATCAATGCCAAAATTGGACAGGAGATCAAAATGCTCAGTTAAATACGGTCTCAGCTCCCCGGCTCTCCCACGTTACGACCCGGCTAGTTGTGGAAAAAAATATCTATATCCCCAAGAACGAATCATGGCGGACGAAAAGGTAAGCATTGAAAATCCGCTGAAAGAAAAAGGGACAAAAGGGAAAAATGAATCAGCGAATGGGTGCCCACTGACTGTGCGAGACAAATAGAAAGGGTTGGAAGTTAACAATACCAATAAGGTCCCTACGCCTGTGTCAGTCGGCAGCGTTGACGACATCGCTGTTCCCGATCTTCAGGGGAATAATGGTTTGCAACGAAAATTGAAGGCATGTATAAAACCAATCTATCATTTATTATCGAACCAACCTAACATTTGTGTCTAGCCACGGCACATGTAAGTGACATCCGGTGTGCTCTGGGGTAATCAATCTAACGCGGCTTTGGAGGCAAATGATTGCAATTGGTGGTGTGATTGTTAGTATAACCTGATTTTGCTATTTCTAATTGGTTATTTACTGATTCTCCCAAGGGAACTGGTCTCTTTTTAGGTACAGCAAGCAACCTAGAAAATGGAGGCCCTGCAGGTCTTCTCATTAGTTACTGTGTCATGGCCTCATTGCTGTTCTCGGTCATGGTGAGTGTGCTTTCTTTTTTCATATGGCCACTCTGAAATTGTTCGCTAATTGCAGCCAAAAGGTTGCACTTGGTGAGATGGTGTCACAATTTCCCATACCCGGTGGCCAGTTCGCTCTTGCTGGTCGCTTCGTCTCCAAGGAGCTTGGCTTTGCGATGGGAATACTGTATTGGTTCAAGTAAGTGTCCCAATCTCTTGAAACTTCGTACTTCTTTGGACTTACCCAAGCCCAAACAAAAGCTATATAAGTAAGTGAGATCCTGTTTCATACAAAATGGGCTTTGGTACTAAAGTCAATGGCTGTTTACAGTTGTCCTTCCCGCCGAGATATCTGCAGCGGCGGTTCTGGTTTCTTACTGGACTCCGGCAGGAGATGTTGATTCATCTTGTACCACTGGCATCTGTAATAATTCCCTCTGGGTTGCTGTCTTTCTAGTCGCAGTGGTAAGTCATGCCAATCCCCAGCGCCTATGATGGCTCCAGTCGGACCAAATGCTAAACATACTTCAGTGGATAATCAATGCGGCCGGCACCCGTGCATATGGAGAGATGGAGTTCTGGTTTTGTTCAATCAAGGTATCTAATCATTCCGACTTCATGGCATTTGAAAAGAAAGTTCTAAACATAGACACTCTGCTAATATCAATATGCTTTTTCAGGTTATTACAATCATCGGTCTTATTATCACCGGCGTTATCATAACCGCCGGAGGAGGCCCCAACCGCGACGCAATTGGCTTCAGATACTGGAACGAGACGGGAGGGTTTATGCAGTACGAGGGAATAGGTGGGGCATCCTATCAATAACTCCTTCTAAGTCAAAATCAAGGCTAATTATAAAACTTTCTATCCTACAGGTGGCGCGAAGGGTCGTTTCCTTGGGTTCTTCAGTGGTACGTCAATGCTTGTGGAATGATGGTATTCTCATATACAGATTGCTGATTGTAAAACTTCTGTACAGTGCTCATACAGGCTGCATTTGCCTTCATTGGAACTGAGATCACAGCTATAGCTGCCGCAGAAACCGCCAGTGTGCGTAATAGCTTTTATCGATTTTCTGGTTTTTCTTTCATTGTTTTAATTCTGCCTGCTTTGGCAGACGTTGTAGCTTTTGTGCCTGACTGACAATACATTTGTAACAGCCTCGAAAGAACGTTCCTCGCGCTATTAAGAGCGTCTGGATAAGGCTTGTACTGTGTGGGTACTCTCCTCAGCTATTATCAAATGTCCCCTGTGCTGACCTTGGGTCTTCCTACAGTTTACGTTTGTAGTGCTTTTATTGTAAGTGTGTTAATAATCATTCCATGGCTAAGCACAGCAAAACTAACATTAGCCTTAATTGAGATCGGGTTGCTTGTATCACCATCAGACCCATCACTCAATCTCTCGTCTACTGCAGCCAAAAGTCCTTTTGTTATTGCGATCAAGGTTAGTAGTTCTCAACTGTTTAAGCTTCGTTGATTTGCTTGGTTCTAATCTTCGACATTAGAATGCCGGGATACCTGTCTTGCCGTCTATTATTAATGCAGCTGTGCTCACAAGTGCTTGGTCTTCAGGCTGTGCTGACTTGTTTGTTTCATCTCGCACACTGTACGGTCTTGCAGCTCGTGGCCATGTGCCAAAGATATTCCTCACTACAAGGAAAGATGGCCTTCCATGGGTCTCTGTTCTCTTCTGTGGAGCATTTTCACTACTTTCCTTCATGGCAGCTTCGCCTGGACAAGCAGGAACTGTATTTACATATTGTAAGACTTCCCTCCATCACATAACAATATATGGTCGTGTATTGTGTTTTTTGTCTCTCATGACAAGATAAGCTAACCACATTGCTGCAAAGTTTCTAATATGACCTCCATCTGTGGCATGATCTCATGGACGGGCATTCTTTGGACGAGTATTCGGTGGAATAAAGGGTTGAAAATGCATGGCATCGACAGAAAAACACTTCCTTACCGTGCGCCTCTTCAACCTTATCTTTCATATTGTAAGTTCGACCTATATGCTCATTCCATGATATCAGGACTAATAAAACAAAGATGGGATGTTCATTTGCATCATGGTGATGATTTTCGGTGGTTTTGGATCATTTAGTAAGACACTTCCATTTTTTTCGTCTTCTTCGACCTAAAGAACACAAGAGAAGAGAACTAATTTATGATTTTTTTAACAGTTCACACTTTCGACACCTCATCTTTTATCACAACCTATTTTCCCATCCCATTCTTCGCGGTCCTCTTCTTTGGGTATAAGATATGGCACAAGTCCAAAATTGTCAAGTACTCTGAGATGGACTTTGCATCTGCATCCTCTGTTGATATCCCATCTGACGACGTAAGTATTTCTTGTGTCATTACAAGTTAATTCATGCTTAGGAAGCTTCGAACAGTGCTAATCCCACTTAACATACAGTCAAGCGAGAAGAGTTCGTGGAAGAAAATCGCCGATCGGTTTTAAGATTTAATTTCACTTCTAAAGGCTATTTAAACAAGTCCAATATCTGCACTTAAACAATATTAGGGAAAGGGTCGAAAGACGGATCAATAGAGATAAATAATTTGAGAATAGTCTATGGGATTGTTAATTTACATAGTTGGTCATTGTTAGTATATCTCTTAGTACCTTTTTAAATTTGGTATTCAGATTATATGTCGTTCGCAGCCCTGGTGTTGTCTGCCATTCCGTAAAATGTCGCATGATTCCGTAAACCGTAAAGGTTTCATATTTCTATAGAAATCGGTAACTTTTTGACTTTGGTGCATGATTGCGACGGGAGAAATTGTTTGCAATCGGAACCACATTAACATACTCCCACCTCAGTACTCTGTACACAGTAGAGATGATTTTGGCTGTGGATCTTCCGCCATTCAGTTTATCAAAACGATATACAGAGTATCTAATTCCTGTCTCCACAGGTTACGATATCGATGATTTACTTCACTTGCAGATACTCGCATGCCCTTCTTCCTTTCACACATAAATCAACTAAAGTACAATTAGATGAGGATTTCTGTTCTCGTAGTGAGCATGTGCCACTCTTCGTGATGAACGATCTCCAAGTCATCATATTGCAGCTTTGTAAAAGTCAGCATCTTTTTCGCGCCCTACTCTTGGTTACCGTACTCTGTATAATATACTTTCGCAACTCCACCGCCACGAGAGAATCGACACTGAGGCCCATCAGTGATAACTATATGGACGGCTGACCCTGGAATCATGAATATGGCAGAAACCCAGCATGCAAGGGACTTGGTAAGCAACTGAACAGCTACGGATCGCGTGTTCATAGATGCCAGGGCATCCTTTAATGAAATTCTCGCAAGCATAAGCCAGATCCAGTCCGAACAAAAAATCCCTCACATCATGGTAGAGAATCCCGAGAATCACTCTTCCCAAATACCAAATACTGCAGAACATGGGACGACATGCTTATCCGATAACACTACATTCCTGATATATCCTTTGGGATAAGTTTATACACCACGAATTTTAGCAGGATTTTGTTTCTATAGCTCCTATTATAGAACATGAGCCACGTTGATTGGCCTCATCTGAGGAGACCCAGTCATTTCCTGATTCTAGCTATTATCGAGTACGAACCAAACAGGCATACTATTAAAGAACCTTGCATTTAAATAATGCTTTGTTAAAATCTACGTATTATTTAATTCATTATCCCTGATAAATCATGGTGTTGTTTTCACTTTTGAAAGGCAAGATTACAAAGTTTTGTCGACTCTGCTTCCGTTGAAGTTTGCACCATCGTAGTAGACCAAGCCCCGTTTCTACATTCATATTTTTGTTACGTGGTCTTTTATTATGGAACACCTTTCTCGGATTGATTTCAGGATTAAAGAACTATCGCTGCTGCGATGTGCTATTTATTGTTCGGAACCTGTTCAGATGAGCTAGAGTGGTCATTTCTCCGCTGCCGAATTCGCTGCGAGGATGCTCGGTGGATTGTTGAGCACATAGTAGACAGCGAAGTTATTATCATCATTGCTCAGTTGATCCAACTCTTCCTTTAGCAGAATGTCCTCGAAGGATACGTTGACGAAAATAAGACTAAGGCCGTGAGGCGATCTCAATGCTTACAAAGCCGGAGAGTGGTAGTTAGTTAGTTAACTAGTTATACCGCTTAGTCAGCGGGTTATCATATTCCGTAGCAACAACCTTCTCAGGGCTGCCAACTATAAAAGCTGCCTTCTCGCTACAACCCAGATATACAACTAAAACAAATCATTTTCTGTGCTCTCCTTTATTAAGACATCTCAAACTTGATATTCCATATCATCACTTGCAAAAGTACAACTCAATGTCTCATATTAATGTCCTTCTCACCGGCGCGACCGGTTACATGTAAGTTGCAATTCCGTTTTCACCCTTAGGTCTACATCTAACAGAGGCTAGCGGGGGCACTGTTCTCACACAGCTGCTCAAGTCACAAATACCGGATATCAAGAAGTTGTCTATCTCTGCTTTGATTAGGAAGCCACAGCAGGCCGAGACGTATGCCTCCAAAGGGGTGACTCCGATTCTGTTCAACGGTCTGGAAGATACAGAACAACTTCGACGTATAGCAAGTAGCTTCGATTTTATTATCCATGCTGCCGATTCAACAAGCCCAGCTGCTGTCGAAGCCTTGATTCTCGGACTTGCAGAGAACTCAGACCCCAGCAACAAGAAACATTTCATTCACACCAGCGGGACGTCAAGCTTAGGCGACCGGCCCATCTCTAAGAAGTTCCTCGAGTCTAGAGAGTTTTCCGACAAAGACGACATATACAGCTACATGAAGCACCGCGAAGAGCTTGAATTCTATGCTCAACGAGCAACAGATATTAAGGCGCTTGAGATCGGCGAGCAGGCAGGCGTCAACACCCTTGTGGTCAAGGCACCTATCATTTACGGCAGAGGCACCGGGTTCTTCAATCAAAAGTCGTTTCACATACCGCTACTCATCAAGGGCGCTGTTGCCGCTGGTCGAGCAGAATATATCGCTGAAGGTACTCGTGCATGGGACTATGTACACGTGGTGGACCTGGCCGCGTTTTTTGAGCTTCTCACACTCAAGGCCTTAAGGGGCGAAATCGTGCCATCAGGGCGGCAGGGTGTATTCTTCGCACGGACTCTGAGACATTCCTGGAAGGAACTGGCCGAAGTCATTGGGGAATGTGGCTACAAATTGGGTCATTTGATATCACCAGAACCAGAATCAATCAGCCTGAGCCAAGCAGCCGAAAAATATACTGGGGGAAACGAGCAGTTAGCGGAGGTTGGACTAGCATCCAAGTAAGTATAAAGTCACAGTCATTCGTGAAGATAAAGCTAACATATTTTATTAGCTCACTTACATTATCCGATTTGGCTCAGGAAATGGGTTGGGTGTCAAGGAAGAGCGAACTTGATTTTCGGCAGAGTATCCTTGATGACTTTGAGTTGTTGTTTGGCCACGCTTAATCACAAGGGTTTCGTTTTATAACATAAAACGCTGTTTGAGTTGTATAACTAGTAAATAATCGAGAATTCTTTTCAGATTCGCAAGAATGCACACTCCTCGATAGTTTGGTGTATAAATATCTATGTTTGAAACTCAGCAACAGATAGATTTCACGTCGACAGCAAAGCTCAACTTGTGTCATGCAATTGGTGCCCACTTTTAAAAATGCAGGATTTCCATCATGACATTAAGACAGTTACCCTCGACTAGATCCTGTTGCTTCGATCGCCTAGGTAGTACATGCTCCGTTAACACATTGGAGCTGACCAGGTTTCTTTGGGCAGTTCTTGACTGACTACCAGTACATGGGTCCATTATTCGCACTCGTACTCGTATAGTTTTTGATATGGATGGCCAATACGGGCGCACGCTAGAGCGTGGGTTAGTAAAGAAAGAATTATCAAGTATATGAGGCTGTCCTTCATTTCTAGTTTTTTTTTTGTTGACTTGTGATGAATTGGTGTATAGCAATGCAAACTTCAGGGGAGTGGTTTACTTGCACCTTCTTGTAGGACTCTGTAATTTTCATGTGGGCAATAAAGGTACGAGGACATCAAATGATGCATCTCAAGCACTATTTACACTAACAATAATATCAATATTCACTCTTGCTGCATGTTACAGAGTCACCCTTCACACTTTTAGTAGATCGATGAAATAAACATGATCTAGGTGATTATTACTGTACATATCAACACACTCAATCTGGCCCCTCCAACTGTAATAGATTCGACGGCATGTTGGCGACACGAGCAGCTTCAGCTACGCTCCTAGCTTCAACTGCTCTGCTTTTGACACTGCGATCCTGACGCTCAAGTAAGCTGACATGCCGATTGTGTTGCTTTCCGTGGATCTCATCCTGGTGATTGAGTAACTGGACTTGCCGACCATGCTGCTTCTCATCTGTCTTATCACGCTCCCACAGAAGCTGTTTTTGAATGCCCATCTTTGCCTCCTCTGCTTCTCGCTCCTGTATAAGCAACCGGTTCTTGTATTGCAGTTCCTTTGATCTCCCAGCCTCGAGTAACGCCTCTTGCTGGATTGACTCATTACTCAGAAGCCTAAGCTTGAGTTTGCTGTCCTCCTCTGATTGATTGCGACGCTGCTGATTGAGCGCCTGCTCGTGCACGAGGGCCAAGGCGTGCCTACTCTGAACTGTGCGCTGCTCATACGTGTCTCTTTCCTCTGTCTGTTTCATTGACCGCTCATGGCGCTCGTCTGAGATACGTAGCTCAAGCTGGTGATCCTTCATTCGAACATCCCTCTGATGAGCGGCGAGCTCGTCTATCCGTGCCATCTCTTGTTTCTTTTCATGTTCCAAGCGTTTCCGCTTGCTTATCTCGGCTGCAATATCTTCGGGGATACCGACTGCATGTTCGGGTTGATCATCGTACCCTCGAGAGGAATAGTAGCGGTCCTGACACCGTTTCCCCCGGAGTAGCCGTATAAGTTGTTTCCCCCCAGTTTTGGGACCGCGATAGAAGTACTCGACGTATTTTGTCGGCGAGTAAACGAAACCCTCCGCGTCCTCAAACTGATGAACGGGCTCATTGATAAATTTCCATACCTGAGGAAATTCTAGAAGTGCTTCAGTCACATCCACTGGGTTTTTGGCGTTGTCAAGAGCAAGGTGAAGAATAGATTTGTTGTTGTCGACGCCTCCATCCCTTTTAATGTCTTTTCCCTGGGAGCTATGAAGTAGAATTTGAATTGTCTCCCGAAGCCTTGTACTCCAAGTAACATCTTCGTTCAGACTTGTTCGGGCCGCGTTTTGGCATAATTCTTCCAGTGGGGTTCGCCCTGACCCGCCTTCATCGGAGTGCAGTAATGACGGAAAATTCATATCGTGACCGACGGAAAGAAGGAGTGATACAATTTGTGGGCGAAGCATGCGAGCAGCTTCGTGAAGACTTCCGTCGTCGAGTAGCGCGCCGGCTTTATTCAGAATTCGAACCATTTCCGCATCTCCATTTCGACTGGCATAAAATAGTGGTGATCGATTCTGGTGATCGCGACTTGACACATCGGCTTTCTGGCTGATTAGTTCGCGCATAACTATGTGGCGCCGGTACTTGGCTGCCAGAATCGTCGCTGACAGTCGTGTTCTAGCAGTCACGAACAAGGAGTCTAAAAACCCATGGTTAATTGAAAATTCACCAAAAAGGGTCTCTTAAGAGAAAAGGAAGAGATATCTTACCTCTAATAGTTCCAGCTTGCAGTGTCGCTACGATGACCTCGTCGCTTACTCTAGGATTTTCACGCAACAAAGCCCACACTACGACATTCACATGTTCGGGTCCAAAAGCAGAATCTATGGTAGCGAGCGTCGTGGAATTTGAAGTAGAAGCACCATTTTCCAATAAATACCGGACGAGCTCCTCACCTCGGGGAAAACGTTCGATGGCCATGAATAGCGTGGAACTCTTGATAGAGATTGTGGAGGTAATATTTTCAACGAACGCACACAAGTACTTCAGAAGCACTTTCTCTGGTACAACCGATTGGATGAGAATAGGAATGATAATCCACGGATCGGGCTTGCCATTGACAAGCAGCAATCGAAATAAGTCCATGTCTTCTTTGAGGGCGGCCTGGACGAAGAATGTACCATCCTTCGCATTAACATCGGCTCCGTGTGAGAGAAACAAACCGACTTCCTTTTTGGATATGTAGCCCGTATTTGTAGTACTTGCAGCTGAAAAGACCTCGCTCAAAGCATTGTCGATAAGAGACTTTTGGACCCCATTCTCTAGGAGTAGCTGACCTACTTTGAGGCCACCCGGAAGGCTCATTGTGCCAGCGCTAATCATCTTTCCAAACACTCGATTGACAGTTTTATTGGAAGGGTGTTGGTGAAGGAACAAGTCAACTAGGGTAGGTGACGAGCTTAAGACAGCAGACTGGAGCGCATGCCCCTGGTCATATTCCACAGTAGCGCCATGTTTCAGCAATAATCCGGGAATTGTCATATCAATGGGGTCTCGTTCAACGGCTTCGATGACTGCAAGACTTAGCGCTTCAGAGTCACCAAGGCCACCAAAACCCGCCTTTATCAAAGAAGTAAAGACATGCAATCTCTCCTTGGTTGAAATCTTTACATTTCGTCTTGCAGTCTCAAATCCGCAAACAAGTGACGTTCTATTTGGAGTTCTCAACATCAAAAGGTCGAAAAGGGCGAGTCGACCGAGGCTGACAGCAGTCTGGATCAAAGCGCCGTTTTTATGATCTACTGAAGCTCCGTGCTCGAGCAGGAGTTTGACAAAGGAAAGATCCTGCTCATCTGCAGCTCTCGCGCTCGATGAGTGAACTTCTTGCAGGAGAACGTCGTCTTGTCCAACTCCAGGACCACCGTGACTGAGAAGGAGACGCATGATATTGAGTCGCTCATGTTTACTGCCACGTATTGTGGCGGCTGTTTGCAAGAGCATTGGGTAGTGAGTTTTCCCGGTTTTGTTCGAAAGCAATATGCCCGTCGTTTCAATGTCATTGTTTCTAATGACACAACACAACGCAGCCGCATCCTTGAAATCGACGCTTGCACCTAGTTCTAACAAAAGATGGATCACTTCCTGACGGCAGCCCATGGATTCGACTTCCAGGAGCAATGCCATGTCCAAAATTCTTCTGTATTCCACACAACTCCGAAGCAGGGGCTCAGCCTTGTCGATGCTATAATTTCGTGGATCTAGTGCCTGGAGAACCAATCTCTCTAATGGATTTGGCTCCAATGCTCCATTATCGCATATGAGTCGCAACGCAGTGGAATTCGGAAGACCCAATGCATATTCAATTGCCTTTCCATCTTTGTAGTTTGGGTTCGCGCCATTTTCTAAAAGCAAAGCTATGATTCGCCCTTGGCTATCTTGGGACACAGCGTCCACAAGTGTTTCAGCTAGAGCACCCGCATGTACCCCATGGCGTAACAGCGCGGATAGTATATCATATGTGTTTGGGTTGTCGATGGAACTATATGATTTGAATACAAGGGGCAAAGCGGCTGATACAGTCTCGGACGATGGTTTGGCCCGGCATAATAACTCGACGGCCCTCAAGTCATTTCGTAGTGTTGCAATTTGGAGAACGTTTTCATTAGTACTAGAACCGATAAAGTCAACAGATGCTTTGTGGCGAATCAAAAGCTCGGCGAGCTCGTAATCTGTGCCTAGCGGGTTGTTCTCCCCTATCACAGTACGAAGGGCTCTGTGTAGCTCTTTGCCCTTGACACCCTTCCTCAAAAGTAAATACATGACGTTGCGCCTCACGGTGAGGGAATTTATGGCCATGGCGTCAGGGATAGCCTTTGCAAGAGTTTCCGGAGCACATGGGGCTGTAAGTAGAGATTCGAGTAGGTTCAGATTTTGTTTCTGTAAAGTGTGACGAACACAGGCAGCGTTGTCATAATCGAGAGATGCCCCTCGTTTCACCAGTGCCAGTGCAAAACTTTCGAAGTCCTTGGTGACAACACGGGCTAAGCATAGACTGAGAGACTCCTTGGTAACTCCTTTATTGAGGAGGAGCATTGCCATGCTTCGAACTTCGTTTTCCGATGCTTCGTCTGGGATGGCTTCCAAGGCTCTTCGCAGTCCACTGCCTGAGACTTCACCATGGAGGATTATCTCCACGAGATCGAAATGAAGTTTCTGTACTGCCTGTTCCAAACATTCCGCGTCTCTAGAGTTAGGGGATATTCCGTGTTTTATGAGTAGAGATACGGTTGACGTGCGTTCTGTCTTGACAGCTTGTAGCAAAAGGTCTCCCAGTGCGGAATGATCCACGTCTGCTCCACCGCAAAGCAATAAATCTACAAAAGAGTCCCTCAGAGACTCATCTTGAATAGTGCAAGCTGTAGATATTGCATTGTGGAATGCGACTCTAGTCAAGGTATGTTGTGATTTCAAACAAATTGAAGAAAGGTCCCTCAAACTGCACTTAAGAACGGCAATCTCCAGAGACCTTCCTCTTTCTGAATTTGCATCCGCGCCATGTGAAACAAGGAGAGACACGAGATGGGAATGGCCTTGTTCGACGGCTTTGATTAGTGCTGCATTGAGTGCCGCTTCTGTCAACGGATTTGGTGCGGACAAGAACAGCGCGACCAACTCAAAGTTTCCTTGGACCACAGCCGGAATAAAGTATGCGTCCTGCAGACCATTGTTTGGGTTCGCATTGTATAACAGCAGCTCTCGGGTTATGGGCATGTATTCCCGTTCTAGGGAGATCGACAGAGCTTTGTCTTTGGCTGATTGTCGTGTGCCACAGTCAGCGAGAAAAGTCACGTAATCCAGAGACCCTTTTCCTGTCACGTATTCCAACCATTCGTTTTCTTCGTATGCCCTTTGTTCCTCACACAAATATTTCAAGTTCACATCGAGGACTTCACCCGGCGTATTCAGGTCGAGAATCGCTCGCGCAACACCCACGGGACCGAGCCCGCGGATATGTTTGTCGAGAGCCGTATAGCGCTCAGTTCTAGAGAAATTCCACTTCTCTGGGTTGGCAAGTGATTCATTCTTCCCCTTGGTACGAAGAAATCGCCGCTTTTGCTTCGAGGGATCTTTCCACGAATCGCTTTGCGTCCGCTGATGGACGAGGATTTCCTTCGCCGTGGCGATATCTCCATCGGATACCCCTTGAGATGGCGGCCCTAAGGGCTGCTGCAAAATACGAAGCCTTTTTGTTTCAACGATGCCAGCATCGCGAGCAATTATGGAAAGTTGTGAATGATTTCTCATGGCTGATTTCACATACTTTTATTCCCCTCTTGTAAGTGTCCTTCGCTTTGGTGAAGAGAAGGAGAGTTAGAAGAAGTTCTGGTATATAAAGCACAAGGCACAGCCTCTTGTCACGGAGTAAACCAGCCTGCACTGACGTGTAACCAATCGTCAGGCTGAGATGCTGAATCAATAGATGCGATGCTCTCATAGGTGCAACCGCTGATGCATCTAGCCGCCGACGCCGAACGGGCTGCCCCAATCAACAATCAACCCGGCGGGCCGAATGAAACTTGAAGCTTACTTAGCAAGCGCTTAGCCAGCTATATGAAACATGGAATCGATATTTTTAAAATTATGATTTCTGATGTTTTTTTATGCTTTACCTAGTATGTCAACTAACATAATAATTGCAAGAGAAGTGACGGTGATCGACCCGCAGTTAGGGCTTTGGGAGAGAAACCCCAAACCAACCCAACAGGACGTCACCACCTGGCAGTGTAACCAACCAATGAAGATAACCCTAAGCCAGTCTATTAATATAGTCACACCTGTTCATTGGCCAGTGAAGCTTTTCTTTTCTGCTTATTTTGCACTCTTTTTTTACCCCCCTGGATTATTGTTTCTACGCGTAGCTTTGGAAGTATTAGTCTTAGTTTCGTATTATTGCTAGCCCTCCGTGTATGCCGACCGGGCTGCGAGATAATACACTAATGTGTCGGGGCACCACGTGGGTTTCAAATGGTCATTTGCGCATAGTATCAAAAGACGGATTATTAATATTCGCTATCTAGCTGTAGACCATGTCCATAAGAATCAATTAATCAGCTGGTAAGGTCGATATAGATGCGTCCCGCCGAAACATCAACCTGCGGCGCAGCCACGACTCTCTCTCCGTCTTTTTCGACTGTGAGTTCGTTCATATTGAAGATATGCACCCTCGTCGCCTTGAATGGGGCTGGTGGGTTCATCCAGACTTTATCGACTGCGGGATGCAGGGTCTCCATGTTGATTGCACGAAATCCCTTGGCCGCGGCATCCCTCATTTCCCAATGTGCCATCATTTTCATCAAACCCAAGCCAATGTAATCGACTCGCGTAGATGTCCCCGTTCGCATGATCACCTGACCGGCAGCGGTGGACTCCCAGGACTTCGGATCGCGAACGTCGGTGTCATGGAAGTGCTCGTGCATCGGGGCGAAGAGGGGGAGGATGTTGAAGAAGCCTGTCAACTGGGCGAGATCTAGCGGATAGAAGCCGTCGTATGCCATACAGATTGAGGCTATTGGGCTGTCAACATCGTCCAGAAGCTGCTGTGATGTGGCGGTCAGGTTGGTGTGATCCCAATACAGTGCGCCATCCGTGGCCGTCGACTCAGGCCGCTTGAATTTGTATTCCTTGTCGTACACTGCGTACGACAATTGAGACGAGATGGCTGCCTTCACAAGATACCCGAGCGAGTTGTACAATTCATAGCAACGCTTTGTCTGCTCGTCTGGCTGTGCCACCGACCACATTGGCGAGTGGAAGACATTGGTGTGCGTCAAGAGTGCCGACACAACCGGCGTATCCCTGGGCTCGAGCAAGCGCACTTCGTAACGTGGGGTAAGGTCTGTTGGGAGGGCCATGTTTCTTTCTCTTTTTGGTTTCTGGCTGTACGCTATTCAGTAAATGGTGCGGTTCTGTTGCACTAGTTGTTTCCCTTCTTAGTCTGTAAACGCGTCCGTTGTTTAGTCTGTCGTAGTATATATGCCATATGGTTTTGAGGAGAACGACACTATCCTGAATTGGGGCTAGCTCCCATTGATAAGAATAACGACCCACAGAGAGACCCATATTCTATTTAGGTCCCAACCAATGACCATGCTATCCTCGACCCAGGAATCCACCCCTCGCCACCAATCAGCAAGGAAGCTACCCTTGCCGCTGGGGTAATTTCCCAGTTAAAGAACAGTATGCTTATACATACGTTTTATTACTACATAGTATCTCTACTCTGGTATGAACGAAGCCTGTTCTGGTAGTCCTAGCCCCCCAATTCTGGAGAGTTGGGTCTTTTCCTTATCTATGATTGAGGGGCACTGTGTCATTCATTGCGGCTGAAGGGCTGATGACGCTCTTAGGCTCGAAATTCTGTTACTAGCATGTAATTTACTGGTTTGCACCGATGAGCAACATAGGGTGCGTGGACTACGGATACATATTTGTTTTTTCTTATCTAGACCCAGACATCTAAAACGGCAGCTTGTTCCGGAGAAAAGTCATGGTTATAGCCTATTTAACCTACATATATACCTAGGTACTCCGTTTTCAGGTGGTTTTCTATTCGTTGCGCGAAGACTTGTAGACCAGCAGAGTCACGGTAAGGGTATTATCTGCATCCAGCTGCTGTCATGTAATCACTGCGTTGAGATAAACCGCAACCTTGGGCGAAGATACCACTGAGGCTAGGCTGCCATTCAAATCATGTATCTAATGCATGAAGACCAATATTTTGCTCCGAAAGCCGAAGCAAATCATCCTACCTCGTACTAGTAATCAAACTCCTTGTATTTCTTCCGTATTTCATTTTAGTGTACAGGAAGCTTGCCATTTCCGCCCCTAAGTACGGAGTAGATAGCAACTTTTGCATCGGCTGACCCATAACTCAGAAAAACGGGTGTCTGGGGAATGTGAGAGTACGTACGTCGCTGTTAGTTGATATATGTTATTTGTATTTTCATCATAAATGTAGTGCTGGCAACTGGTTGAAGGTCGAGTATATCGCGAATAAGGTTAATGCCGTCCACGGCATCATTACATGGGTTGGCTCGAAGAATAGGCATCCACTGAAATGGGCCAAATAAACCCAACATCCCGCAAGAGCCATTCAAACTGGCTCCCAGGCAATGCCTATCTCAAGCAAGCGATCTAGCTTGGAATCAGGCCAGAAGGGCTTGTTGGATGAGAGCCCGGAAAGTGGGATAAAATTTGTTTGCAGAAGGGCCTAAGACAGTATAATCATGAGCTGTTTTAGTGTGGCTAATTAAGATTCAAGATTATGAATTTTCAATTGTCCGACTACGCATTATTAAGCCGCATCAAAGGAACCGTGCCAATGAAGTCTCTAGCACCAAGAAGCCAGAACAGCTAGCCAAACCTTGACCTAATACGTTCGTTCGATTGTCAAATTGAGTCTTTCGTCTTTCATCCTACACCATTTACATCGACGTTGAACTCTACATGTTGGATGCGGAGTTGGCATACACCGACACACTACTAATGCCATATTCCCTGGGGAGCTATGTAGAAATTTTACGGAGCCTAAACTAGTCCCTAGCTTATCTTCCAGGGTCTTCCTCTGTCCTCGTGGTTCCAGACGACGCGCTAACCGACTATTTATGCAACCTGCGGACCCTAACAGAAATCAATATAATATCCAACAAAATAAACAACTACTAAGCCAATCACTCACCGGTAAGTTGTCATTTCAGTTGTCCCCTCACGCGTTAGTACCGGCAAGGCCCAGTCCCCGCATCCCATCACTGAACAGACATCTATTGCCGCCAATCAGTATTGTCCGATTTCTTTCTTTCCATGCAGCACTTAGTTTGAGGCTGTTTGGTGCCATGCATGTGGAGATGTGACCGGTCACATCACGATGTCACGTAGAGTAGTTCAGCTTTAGCCTTTGCTTTCGAGGAACTAACAACATTCAAACAACACCGCGCTTGTCAAACGAAATCTGTTTTCCATCCCATAGTTACTACCATGGAAACTCACACAGTCATTGGCAGCAGCTCGACTCTTATCAACAACTTTCTCCACTCATCTGCCGTAATCGACTCACACTGGAACGCGTACTTCACGAATTCGTCGACAATAGGCAGGTCCAAGTCTTTGAAGGAAGCATCGACGATGTCGAACACATAGCTAAATTCATCCAAGAAACTAAACCCGTATGCATAATGGTGACAACCAATGACAACATCACTGGCTGCAGACTGACTCAGGACAACGCTGCCAGCGTCGTTGCAACAGATCAAAGCGCAATATACTAGGCTCAAGTTCCGCAATCTAGTCATGCTGAGCTCTGACACTATTGACTTCCGCCTCACACGCGACCGGCCTATCTGGTCTCTCCCCATGATTTTCATAGCCGCTTCCAATGTCTACCAAGACCTGCAACTTGCTGGGGCATTCTTGTGGTCGCATGAAGACTAGGTCTCCACGATCTTTATCAAGCCCGGGGGATGTCTCGACAAATTTTAAGTGAGCACGAGCCGATGGTCGATGAGGAAGAGAGCGTTCTAAGTTATTTGGATCTATCGGCGGCAAGGATTCTGGCAGCGCGAGACGAGGAGGTCAGGTATGAAGGGGGGAGTGTCGGTGTGATGACCTACGTACAAGCGGGGCCAAGTTCACGCGGGGAACCCCGCTCTCTCTTTTGATTAAGATTAATGGGCTTAATCATGCGTTTTTCTCGTGGCCGTGCGGTCACGGAGCTTATGTAGTATAAACCCGATCTAAGCAGTGGAATGTATTTGATTGCTTGACATTGCTGCATTCGATTTGCCATTGGTGGCTCGAACGGGCGTTAGAAGTTCAGCTTCCCTAGTTATATATTCACCTACTGCGGGTGTCCATAGGTACCTAGGTAGTGAAGAGAACTCACTGAAATACTACGAAATCAACATGTTTACATAGGTGTAGTTTAAAACAACTCTAGCTTTTTATCTTGACGCCCGTACACTCGATCTTACACTCGACATGAATAAACCCGAAATTGTTAGTAATGCCGTCTTGCATCTAAGATAAGTGATTGGATCTCAAAGATGGATCCCACATAGGCCATAGGATATCGTCGAAGGTGGAAGAAATCCCATCAGGAATTCCCGAAAATTCTATCATGCCGTCGAGGCTGATATTACTGTTGATACTAGTCTCTGTGTTTATTTCCGGTAGCTGTTTGCTGTAAGTGGCTTCTCCGCCAACAAATCTTCGACGCGCGCGCTGCACTAGATCACATTGAATGCTCGCGCCCATGCGAGATCTGATAAGTAAGGTTGGGTCCGATCTTGAAGGCCACTTGAACTTGCTAATATATTCGATGATGTCGCATATCCGGTTGTAGTGATCGCCTTTGGAGAATGAAAGGGACGATAGTAGGTACCAGGCTCGACTTATTGCATTTTCAGCTGCCGTATCATCGTCCACACGTGAATTCAATCTTCTTGTGAGTTGAAGTAACACAAAAGCTGCAAGTATTATATTAGCGACATCCGCGGAAGTCCAAAGGTGCCATATATTCGATGATGTTGATGCGGGCTGTTCTAATAAATGCACGTCCTCGGGGTAATCCGTCGTCTTGGCTTGAAATGAGATTTCTATTAACCGCAGAGCTGCTGCATAAGACTTGGACAGATATGAAGCAAAGGAGGTTCGTGAAGAGTACGTTGTTGGGCCGTTGTTTGTAGCCCTCTCTTCCGTTGGTTTCTCAGATCGAAGGAATGCATATGAATAAAGTCTAAGCTTGGCACCAAGAAAGTTTCGTTCGACATCATTTAACCAGCTCGACTTGTGTCTCATTTCGAATTGCTCCAGCTCCAAGTCAGCTGCTTGAATAACCGGCAGTGGGTCAGATGTAAGTCCATCTGCGGTAGAGACATTCTGGCCCAGTAAATTCGAAAATGTGGATTCCTGGTGTGCTAGGTTCAATAGCTGACGGAATGTTGGATTACAGTAGTCGTCATTGTTTAAGGCTTGTATGACTGTATAGTCTGGCCTGATCGTAGCTGGGACACCCAGCTTAGAGCTGATGCTACACTTGGTTGTTAGTAAGTAGTCATATAATATGAATGACGAGGTGAGGAGACTTTTGGTTTACGATGAAACAGGCCAGCCATGTGTTCCTCATTGATGCGAGTAATTCATCATCCCCACCTGTTCCTGCAACAAATTCATTCAGATGATTCGGTCGATGAAGGCCAAGGTGCTGTGCTTTGTGTGTAGCTATCCCACAGTATGTCCAAGAAGGGTCATCAGTGACCGCCCCAAAGGGCATTGCCCAGACGCATAGAAGTAAATAGGCTTGAATCAAAGGGAGCGAAGGTGTTTCTCGGATAGCACTCTCCATAGCTAGACGTCTAAGCGGCCAGGTGAGACTTTTTCGGAACTCCTTGCATTCTGGGACGGATCTTGATGATACGGCGACCACTGCCCAAAATAATAGGTGACAGGTTCCACAGTCTTGCAGTACTTTCTCTTTTGACGGCAAAAATTGAAACCTGGGATGGTAATATCGATAATATCTACCTCAAGTAAGCACGATTGACAACACGTTAACATGCGAAATGGCGTACTCGTCCAATATCCTCATAAATAGCTCTCGTGTTACCACGATCTGCTCCAAAGTTTGCACGTCTGGGATTACGGATGAAATCATCCCTGGTTCGGTGCTGAAAGAGGGGCCCCGCGCATCTTGCAGTTCGTCCGAATTATCCGCAACTGAGGACGTATCGGAAGGGTTTTTTATACAATTCACACTGGTAGATGAGTCCCACAAATTATTCCGAAGTATGTGGATTTCTCGTTCTAGTTCGTCTAGACGGCTGTAACCGTTAGTTAATAAACGTTTCAATGTGTGGTTTTTCCAGCGACTTACTCTCTTCTCGCGGTCCTTTTGAAAGACGGATTAATGGAGCAGTCTCGGCCAGCCTTGTGGCATCGGGAACACGGCGCTGGGAATCGGTCTCCAGAATCACATCGCAGCTGAGAACCTATGTATGAGTGTCTAATTTCTATGCATCGGCGCAAAACGTAGTATATGGGCAAGTTCTCACCTTCATCTGTCGGCAGTTGACACATGCCACTCCTTTGTGCCTCTTAGTCGGCGGGTTCATTTTCGTCTAACGGGTTCAAGATTATAAGACAAAACCAATGAGTTCAGGCAGGAATACGGGCAAAAAGGATACGGGCAAGCAGAGGAGAAAATCTACACGTCGTGCCTTGGATTGCATTTTGGGCCTGCATGATGTAATTCGCACAGACCACATGTCACCAGACCGCTGCTTGGGCCACACGGCCATGTGTCTGGCGCTGGAACTCAGACAAAGAAAGAAAATAAAAAGCCCAGCGTTACCGGTTATGGACACGGAGTAATCCGTACTCCGTGGCGGTTTCACGAATCATGCACGGACAATTTATGATAGATTACCAAATTAATCAAATAATTCAGCGTTCAAATACTAAGCTAACAGCCACCTGCAGTGCGAATGGATGCACAGGGATTCGGAAAGATTTAGCCGCTTGCTGTGTGCGTTATTTCCTTGCTGGCGGCGAGTTGACGTGCCTATGGGCTGACGACTTAGCCTCAGGCCGCGCACTCGACCGGGTTTCCCCAAGATCCGAGTAGCCACCCGGTGGGGCTTCCCCAATCAATCGGGTCAAGCACGGAGAGGCCTCGGCCAATCGGGATGCACACGCTGCGCTGGCTCCACTCGGACCCCCACATCTGAGGGGTAAGCCTTCTGCCAGTTTCGGCTTAGCTTCCGCCAGAGCCTTGTTTGCAGCGTTTGCAGCGTGCCGAACTACCGACGCCAGATTAGGGTTGGTTGGGGTTGGGGCTGGGGCTGGGTTGTATATGGGGTAGGGTCGTGAATTGGTTAGGGCTATTCATATTCATCACTGCCATCACGCTACACTTGGACACATAACCACATAGACGTCGCTCATACACATAAACTCATAGATATGGTCTGCCACACCCCTCTAGCTCCAGAACATAAAGTCTGGATGATCATCGCATATTTCTTCCAAAGTCAGCGTCCGCTTCATGGCTGCCTCTTCGCTGTCCTGCTCGCGCCTCTTCCTCTCATTTGCACGTCTCAAGTAGAATATAAATAGGACCGTAACAATAGCCGCGACAACCAGAGCACCCATCGAGAGCCCCTTCCCTCGGTAATAATGTGGAGCGTCGTCAAATATTTCAGCCCCAAGAAGCGCAAAGCTCTGTCCAAAAACCATGATAAAAGCGAGTGACCCAGCTCTGCGCAGAAGGTCAGCAATTGCACAGCAACCAACGCAACTGGAAAGGCTTCCTACCTTTTCGTAAACCCAATTATATTGGAATTCATCCAGCTCTGGATCAGAACTACAGACGGGTACGTGCCCATTCCGACCAAAAACGTCGCAGCAAAAGATAGATTCCTGGAGTTACTGACGATCAGTAGCAACCAACCCACGGCGGCCAACAGAAATGAAATGATCAAGAAGATTCCTCGTTTTCTCAGCCTATCCGATAGGGTGCACACAGCAATAGTGAACACCCCAGTCACCACATAGACCGGAATTGTCATCAGCTGGGTCCGTAGTGTCGAGAATCCGAGCTGATTAAGCATTACGGGCAAGAAGCTGGAGAAGCATGCCAGGCTGATATTCATGCATGAATACAAAAAGGCTGCATGGTAACATTAGCGGCATTTTTATAGGCTAGGGATTCTCACAACGTACCGTAAACCCACACCTTGGGGTCTTTTATCACGGCAATCAACTGCTTCGGCTGAATCTTGGAATTCGCTACGTTAAATGCCTCCCTAGACCTGCGCATGCCTATCTCCTGTTCTTTTTCGGAAAATGCCCATGATTTCTTCTCGGGGGTAGAAGGAAGGAGAGCAAGGACAACAAAGCCCATGCCAACAGACATGATTCCTATTGGTATTGATCAGTATAACATCAAAAAAAAAGTGATTTTGAATGTACGATGATCCCACCTTCGATAAGGAAGATCCATCGCCATGCTCCCCATCCGTGAACGCCATTTAGATTATGCTCAACACCGTACGCGATCAGGCCATTCATGCTACCCGCGACCGCCATCATGGAGAAGAAGATAGCTCCACGAGTTGCAAGCTCCTCTCTTCGATACCACAGCGTCAAGTATAATGGCCCAGCTTGCAGGAATGCTTCAATAGCACCGATAAGCACCCTGATTCCAGCAATCGCCTGCCAGTTCTTTGCTTCGCAGAGCCTAAATGCAGAGCGGTTAGTTTTAGAGACCCCTCCAACATTTCGCCAAAAGTGTTCTTACACTGTGGTTCCCAGCCCCCACCCAATCATCGCAACGCCGAGCTGGACGTTCGGTCCAATCGCTCTTATAAAAATATTCCCTGGAATTTGACAAACTATGTATCCGATGTAGAAAAAGGCAACGCATTGGCTTAGCTGATGGGGGGTGATGTGTAACTCAGAATCCATGCCCGCAACGGCTGCGTTGCTGATATCTCCACGATCCTGAATAAATCAGCTACCACGACCACTTATGAAACTTGTACCGACAACTTACAAGAGTAGCTAGAAAGTACATCACCGCTATGAGCGGCAAAACGATCAGGTCAAGCTTCAGGACATATCGTTTCTCGGCTTGCATTTCCTCAGCAGTGAGTTCTGTCATTTCATGCATTTCAAGGCCATTCTTCCCCGACAACGACGGTTCTCGTTTGGTATTTGCATTTTCGACGTCCTCGAGGCGTGCGTCGTCCGGCTTTTCCAAGGGTTGTTGATCCATGATTGCGCCAAGATAGATTTGTGCTTGTTCAATTGCGAGAGAATGCCTGTCAGCGCCCGTTTGCTTGTTCGTATTAATAGGATTGATAATGTGGGGCCCCGCATGTTGTTTTTTGATCCTGTTTCTGGGGTAGACGTCAGAGTCAAGGGTTTCCGTATCGCTGGGCCACAAATATTCGGCGGCGATTCGGCGTGTTTGCGAAGTCGGCCATACATTGCAGGTGGCGAGCACAACTCCGCAAGACCATCCTGACATTTATGATTTAACACATCTAATTCCCAAATGGCGCGTTTTGGATATGTGCCACCGCGTGACACAAGACTCCGAATGAGGGCATGTGAACTCGGTGTCAAGCGCTGCGGAGATGTGGCACAGGACGTTGTTAGTCTCTGGCTGCGATTGGTACTCCGAGTCATATCGCTCTGTGCCGCTTTTTTTGGCGGCAAATAATCTACAAAACACGGCATTTGAGAGAAGTAGGGACTTTCGCATTGACACTAACTTTTCTAGATACGTGCATAGTCTGCTACAGGACTGCCATGGCATTGCACGGGCTGGCAACTCCACCAGGCACGTCCAGAGGCTGACTTGTTAAGAAAAATGACCACTTGTTCCTACGCTTGCACTCGACGGCTAATTCCTCCAAATTCCATAATTCGCCGATCGGCATGCCCCATCCGGCCAAGAATATTTCATGCAATGCATGCTTCAAAGGGTCGGTCCTGCTCGGAGGCCAAGCTTCATACGCATTGCCATCACCGGCGACTGCGGCAAATCCCATATCCCAGTGCCATTTGGTCATCTGAATTGAGTTTTCAACACCGGCAAAGGACCGATCCTCCCTGCCTCCCAAGGCAATTTTCTCCTCCTCGGAGCGACGGTAGTAATCTTCAACCCAACCGGAACGAATGAGCAGAATGTCGCCGACCTTAAACTCAGTACCCTGATCCTCTGCACACTTCAGCAGCTGTTCTAGGGTTATGCGATAGGTGCTGAACGAGTCATATGAAATCCCATTATTTTCCGCCCAAGACCGGAAATCTAGAAGCACGCCACGGCCCGCTATCGCTTTTCGCGCGAGATCTAAAATCGGTCAGCGAGAACCGTACATTTCTGATAGAGTCCTTGCATACTGTGTACTCCCCCACGCGTCGTTGGCGAAGGACCGCTAATCTCATCTTGAGAGAAGCCGCCGTAGAACCTCCTGCTCGCCTGGTACGGTAAGTGTCTTAAGCCATCCCATTGGCTAGAGCTCTGCGTATTGATATCTAGCTGGTCGTCGTTCGAATTCGGCTTTGCAACAAACCGGTGTTTGAAAGCTCCTCTCGCTGGGTTCATAGGTGTAATTGGAATGTTCAATGGAAGACTGCGACAGAGAGCTCGGTTAGAGAATATTTAAAAGTAGCGGAATCATTCACGCTAACTTGAGGCTAATGGTGTTTCCTGTCAGAATCTCTGACTTAGCAGCAAGAACAATCTCCGGCTTTAGCAAGTTCAGAGTTCCTAGCTCATCGTGTTCACCATACAGTCCCCATGCTGAATAAGGGGGGTGGTCCTCATTGAGAGGAAGGGCTTCGAATGCGGGACGCGTAAACATCGTGGAATTCTTAGCTACCTAGACGGGCTCGTGGAACTGCTACATAGGGAGTATCCGGAGATATAAATGCAATGTTCGCCTGTATATGAACATTTCCGTACGTGCCGGTCTCTGTGACAAGTACATGGGTAACAACTACGTAGCACTTCCAGCATCGGCTTGTGAGGCATGCCAACTCTTGCTAGACGAAGGAGGATTGCGTAGGCACTTTTACGTGGCTTACAGTCTCCGCTCGCAATTGGAGAACCAAAAAATGCACCCCGTCCGCGGTAAACATCGATTGACGCAAGGAGAAGGTTAATAGGCGCTGTCGGGCCGAGTCGGCTTGAAGCCGAATTCGGCATTCTCTGATTTCCAGGGTTAGCTTTCCCCTCAGATCAACAACGTAATTATGCATGATCTTCGGACTATCTGTACTTCCGATAATGTAGATGCTATATAACTATGCTCGTGAATACGTTTTACTCCCTGTACGCACAAAAATATCTCATCCGCTCAAAATGTCCATTGATTGATACTGGACAATACGCCTTTTCCGTCACTCCGACATATTCGAATATATTTTCCACCGATTCTAAATATGAGGGACGAATTGAGAATTCTGACGCCGATTGGCATGCTGGGGTATGGCTTTAGCGAGGAGCTATTCTGGTCCGCTCTTGACGATGGCGTCGACGCAGTTATTCTCGACAGTGGTTCGACAGATAGTGGGCCATCGAAGCTTGCTCTGGGTTCTACAACTGTCTCTCGCAAGTCATATGAGCGAGATCTGAGCATCCTGGTTGCAGCATGTCACTACTACAATGTGCCGTTGCTTATTGGTATGACATTTCCACCCATTGAATTATTACCTAAACATACGTATATATAGACTTTGTGTTGACTCCTAGTAGGCTCAGCAGGCGGCGATGGTTCCAACTCTCACGTAGATTTACTCGCCGATATTATTGAGTCATGCATCATGCGCGAAGGGTATCGTACTATGGAAATTGTCCGTATATACGCTGAAGTAGACAAGGACATAGTGACGAGGAACTGGAAGGATGGCTTGGTGACTCCTTGTACACCTGCTGTTCCAGAACTCCATATTTCTGATATCAACGATGCTACTCGAATCGTCGCACAGATGGGCCTAGAGCCATTCTTAAAGGCGATGAATGAGAACCCTAACTTTGACATCATTATTGGAGGCAGGGCATATGACCCAACACCTTACGCGGCGTTTTGCGTATGGAAGGGCTTTACCGACCTCGGAATTGCCTATCACATGGGCAAGATTATGGAGTGCGGTGCATTATGCTCAAAGCCGAAGAGCAAGGAGGCACTAGCCATTGTCAGGAGAGACAGCTTCGACATCACACCTTTGGACCCAGGGTCAAGGTGTACGAAAATTTCAGTCGCTGCCCATACGCTGTATGAGAAGAGCCGTCCGGACATCTTGATCGGCCCCGGCGGAGCTCTGAATTTGACGCCAGCTACCTACGAGGAGCTTCCAGACCAAAGAACTGTTCGTGTTCGAGGGTCCGTATTTATTCCAGAGACACGGTATACAATCAAACTGGAGGCTGCAAGACTCAAGGGATATCGAAGCGCATTTATTGGCGGATTCCGTGACCCAATTCTGGTCTCCCAAATAGACGACTTCATCGATCGTGGCAAAAGACGACTCAATGACATGTTAACATTTCCTTTCAAATTCGAGGTACATCTCTATGGCAAAGGCGCTGTCATGAAGTCTTTGGAACCGGATAAGAACATGGCGTCCAAGGAGATTTGCATCGTTGGGGAGGCATGGGCAGAGACACAAGAACAGGCATCCTATGTCACAAGCATGGCAAGAGTCTGGTGTATGCACGGCCCATACCCTAATCAAATCGCCACTTCGGGTAATTTTGCCATGCCCTTCTCGCCCTTCGATATCCCGCTGGGGCCGTACTCGGAATTTTGCATGTACCATATCATGCCAGTCTCAGATCCAACCTCCCTATTCCCAATAACGGCCCACAGCGTTCTTGGAACAAACACCGCCAAGGCTCGTAGCTCTCCCATAACTGCTACAAAGACAGAGAAAAACGGCGTCAATGGAGTTAAAAATAAAGCTCCCCCGAAGCCCAAGACAAAGAATGTGTTAGGACAACCTCCATCACCAAATTTCGTCTACCTCGGATCACTAGCCAGTGTGCTTCGAAGCAAAAATGCAGGGCCATACGAAACAACATTTGACATCATGTTTCCTGACCAAAAAACCTACGACCAAGTTAAGGAATCAAACGTCTTGACGGCCGGGACTATAGCGCGCCTATACAGAATACCCCCAGAAGACGTTCTTGTTGGCATGTGGTGGGAGCCTGCTTTGGCATACAAGGCAACAATCAAGCGACCAACTGTCAGTGCAAGCTTTGGCGAGGCAGATACGCACGGGAGCGCTCAGCATGCGCCCCTTATGTATCTGCAAATCCCCAAACCCCAGCCAACAGGTGTGTAATAACTATTTCTGCCTGGTCTCATAATTTACGTGACTGCGAATACTAACTATTTTCTTTGGTAGGATTATGTGCGATTCCTAATACCATAGTAAAATGGGCCTTTTGTCTTTTTGTAGAGTAGCACTGTATGTGACCTAAATAGCTTGGATACCACTGATGTCTAGTAATTGTCATGAGTAAAAACTTTTGGGCCTGGGTGGGACATTGATTTTAAAAACCCTGGAGTATTGAATTAACACATAACCATTGTTTCGTATTGCTTTTCTTCCTCGTCGAACATGACATGCCAATCATGTCTACCGCAATTCCCAAGTCAAGGACAGCTTGCAGTGGTTATTCCCGTTATCACAGCTCGGCGAAACTATCGAATGATCGAATGACATGACAACCCCTAGGACCAAGCACACCTCGCTACTCGCGCTGTTAGCTTTCCCTTTGATTGTTAAAGCCCTGATGAGCTCCGCCGGTATGGCATGCACCACTCCAAGTATATATATGGCCGACATGACTGCATCACATTACATACCTAATCTCTAAGAATATTTCGAGTTATAGATGGCATATCGATTCGAGCAATAACTTCAATGTACTGCTTGGTTTGCGATATCAATTTGTCGGCTCCGTCGAACAAAGACATCCTGGACTATTTTCCAATTCCAGCGATCTACCGGGTATCAATCAACTCATCCCCTAAACTTACGATACGAGTAACAATATCTAACGCTATACCGCTACGCAGTCGAGAAGCTATAGAGATACCTAGTCCTTCCAAGGTTGTTGAAAGTCGGGCGTGTATAGAGGCATGAAATCAACCTTTAGTGTCAATAAATTACTAAGCGGAATAAGTTTGTCTCCGATACCATAAACATTCTAGTTTCTCTGACTGCTATCTATTTAACAAGTAGCTCCGCTTCATATTGAGGAAAATCGAATCCGTTGGCACAGTTTATCGGCTTCGATTGAAATGTAATGATGTCCACCATACAGTCGTCTAGAGAATATTATACAAACCCTCTGTCTGATGAACAAGTAAAATTACTTTCGTCTTTTAACATGCAGGTAGAATAGCACGTAACATTTTGTCCGCGTGAAAATTGTCAAACCAGCACGTGTTTGCAGCGAGTGATCGGGTTAACGCTGTTATAAGTGTATTACACAACGAGAACGTCGAAGTCTTCGGCAATTAATTGATCGAGTACCAGTAAAGAGTGATGTTGGCACAGTTATCGGAGCTGAAGTACTCTTCGCCAAGAATGAGCACCGGTAGCGAGGCATCCAAGTAGCCAACGTCCGAGGGGAAGCAGGCCTGCGGTAAATTGCGAACCACACCATCACCGAGAGTGTTGCTAAGAGTGACAAGTCCACTGTCATCAATCGCAGCGGTAACCACAGGCTCGCCACCTTGTATATTGAGCTCGAGAGACGACATGTAGATCGCGTCGCCAGATGGCGTGCCTTCAGCATTGGTGGCGCTGGCCACATAGCCAGTTTCGTAGCCTTCTAGGTAGGCGTCTTCAATGGAGAAGTTGGTGGCTTGGCTCTTTTCGGAGATGAACTGGAAGACCACCCCGTTGTCGGCGACAATGTTAGGGTCGACATAGCCCCAGTAGCCGTCGAGGGTGCTGTTAGAACTGTTCTCGATCTGGAGGTAGCCACTGCATAGCAATGATAAACATCGGTTAGCCAGGTCTATTTCAACATGACCCTGCAGTAATTTATGGAGAGAAATCCGTCCAAAGCCTGGCATACAGGCAAGAACACACACTTACCTCGCATATGCCTGAGACGACAGACCGAGCAGGGTGTAGAAGAAGCTGATTGAGGTCTTCATGGTCAAGATCAAATTAATGGGGTTAATTGTTGAAATAAACTTTGGAGACTTAATTTTTGGAAGGACCGTCAGGATATAAAATAAAGTAATGCATAGTGAGCAGAGGTCGCTCGGTTATAAACACCTTCGTCGAGGACGAACGCATTCCGTGCACATCCCTGGACATGCAACTAACAAGGCAGCGCAAACACGTCCCTGATCCATGATGAACAACTCACGACTCTAGCCGTATTCGAAAGCCTGTGGATCGTCGGCCATGCCTTTCTAGGTTAAAGTATGAAGCTACTGGCTCCACTTCAGCTGCTGAGAATTCTGAGATGGCGCCAGTCTGCCAGATATCGTTCGTTGAAAGAATCAGATCGGGAAATTATCGTAAAAATTTCCCACCAACTAAAATCACATATCGCCATCTAACTTGATGCCTGGGTAAGTGGGTATCATCTCACTTCTTGCGAGTTTCCTAAATCCAAAGGCATCATTCACCTAGCCAACTGAAGGCCCAGAAAGCGGCGAAGCGCCCAACCCCTGAAAGGCACTTTGGGCATGGCACATGCAGTCGACAACAGGACTACTAGTAGAAGTCTAGACCAGCTAATACGATAGTACTAAGCTCTAGGCTGCCCCTCCAGACCTGGCTTAGCCGCCCCAGGCCCCCAACAGAACGTTTTTAGGTTCTTGAATCTTGTACGGAGTACGGAGTACGCGATGCCAAGCACACTAGTAGATCCCAAAATATTGTGATGCGCGGCGCTAATATTTAAATCCAACAGTGCTAGCCTCAGTGTATGGACTAGGAGATGTCATCCTGATGTAACCTGGGAACGCCAGAATGATGTTGGTTCTGATGCGGTGAGAATATAGTTGTTTAGGCGGCGTGATGTCTTGTGCCTTTTGGCACAGAAACAATCACGTAGAAAAAAGATTCTTTGAAAAAAGTGCGAGAGTTCTATCCACCAACACCACTGCGAACACTCTCATGACCGAGTACAGAGTAGTACGTAATCTCAATGGGCCGCCATACCCGGGGTTCAACACGACCATGTGAAGAGTTCAAGAGCCCCTAAATTATCGCTTGTGGCCCTTTGCCTGTATTCAGAACTCCATTTTTCCCACTCAACTCTTTCTTTCATGAAGCGAAATAATGACGGCACCTCCGTTCCTTCGAAGTAGTTCGATGTTCGGCCATCCGTTCAATTGCTTTGGTAAGGCGTACTGAGTTTGGAGAGCCCAGCGACCGGCTGATCCGGCAATTCACCTACATACGACATGAAATCAGAACTCCAACCAATGACTGCAATGATCTATAACTAGTGTTACTCTGATAGATCATTAATACGTAGGACGGATGACTGAATAGACCGCACTTTCCGTCCATATGCAATCTGGATATTCTTCCCTGTTCTCCGGTCTAACGAAGGTCCTCTGCATGAGGTTTTCGCTGGTCCAATCAGCGCGTTATCGTCTGTGAGATTGAACGACTACGAAGGATCCGAGCAAAATTTCACCTTGGCTCCGCCCACATTGCACAACGATGCCTCGATCCGCTCGAGGGATTTACGTACATAGTCATATAATGGAGGGCATGGGTGATAGTGTATGTTTGACGAAAGAAACAGAGTCGCTTTATGCGGGATTACCGCGATGCGATTATACCTATATTATCTCTTGAACCATGACGCTAGATCTAACATGTACCTGTTGCCCAGGTGGTCGTAAGGATCACCATCTCTTTTGGCTCTCACGCTCCCCGGTGCAGTGGTGACTAACTACCGGCATCTAGAAATGCGCATTTGGAAATCTCAGTGACCATATTCATCTTTTGAAGATTTGCCCCCTTTCCCACGACACAGTTGAGAAGGTGCATAGTCATCGTGTATCGCCATATGTGACCCGTGGTAAAAGTAAGCAGCTCAGCACCTCGATTCCAGGGACATTTATTAAAAATATTTTCCTAGTCACTAATCCATGCTCTATAATTTTTGTGAAGTTAGCGGGCTATCAGGATTGATTGCAACCCCCTGTGCGTGCTTTCTTCCTGTCAAGTGGGCATAATGTAAATCGACAACGCCCAAATTTACCAGCTTCGTGAAAGAAGCCTCTTTCTCCGAAGTCAATGCTTCATCAAGGATGTAACCCGAATCACACGCCCAGTTCAAGGGGAAGTCGCACTCGATTTTCATCCTTGACGGCGAACACTTGGCAGGCTTCGAAGCGAGCGACAACGCCGTACCTTTTAATGTATTTCGGAAGACCAAAGTAGACGTCTGATTTTAAATGACCGCCTATATGCCATTTAAGAATTGGCTGTCGTTTAATAGATGCAGTCTGGTAGCCTTGCAAGTTATTGATTGATGGGTGGCGAAATACCATTACGCTGATTAACCCCAGAACATGCCCCCCGAGCTTCTAGGATCATAACCGACGGAGGTGAGCGGTTCTCCTTATAGGAAATTTGTTACGGCAACCCCGGCGTAGCCAGCACCGGCAGGTAACAATGATAGATGGTGTTTTCGGTATTTACTTCGTTTTATCCAGGACTAGGTCAAGCGGCAGTACATAATGCAGTTAACTACGGTGTTTTTGATAACGTCGGTGATTTCTGTGCTGAGTTGCATCTCCCTGCATCGAGCTCACCGATGCCTTTGGTGCTAGTATCTAGATCCTAAGCGAGGTTTCGGCCCTGTCTGCCAATTACGTCTCTTGGGGATTTATGCATAGATAAGATGTTGGGATACGCAGGGGCAAAGAATGTGTATTGTGCGTTCTACTTAGGAATGGTAGGAAAGCTATATATGGCTAGGAACTAGATAGGTAGTACTAGAGCTAATCAGGGAGTAGTAGATTCTTAATATATCTTTTCTAGTAATAATCTATTATTAGTTAAAAATATAAGGCTAAAATAAATATATAAAAACCTATATATTAGGAAAATATAGTATAGAGATAAAAATAAATAAAAATAT
>WTTZ01000131.1:0-56584 GCA_011750695.1 Penicillium sp. OUCMDZ-019
CCCCCCCCCCCCCCCCCCCCCTGTCGAGTTTAGGGGTGATGTCCTTGTTGATTTGCCTACTAGCTCATACTAGACATAAGCTATTATAGCGATTCAACGTTGACTTAAATGGATGAAAACAGTTATTCTTGATTCATGATAATAATCTTGGTAAACTCCCTCGTGTCCTGAGCGACAAACGCATCTTGCGCTCTTGTCAGAGGATATTTTGCCATTATTAAAGGCTTCAAATCCACTTTTCCCTGCGCAAGAAACTCAATGGCCTGAGCATAGCATCCTGGCGTATACCTCACAATTCCTGCATACCCATATTAGCGAATGGACTTTTGAACTGTGGATGGGCATTTTGTATTAACCCGCCTACCTTTGATATTCAACTCCCGAGCTGTGAGTAGAAATAATGGGACCGTTGGGAGCTGTTTACCGAGTCCAGCCTGGATACCTATATGAAAAGAGTAGTGTTATTTTGATGCCACACATATCTGTTATAATTTTCTTTATCTGCTTGTTTATGCTCCGGCTTATTAGGCTTAGGTTCATTCTTACATGTTCCTCCAGGTTTGAGCGAAGTCACAGCCATGTGTACACAGGGCTCCGCACCGCTTGCCTCGATCGCAACGTCGAAACCGAACCCTAGATCGTATTGCTTAATAATGCTTGAGGAAAATTCCTGTGCGAATTCGAGCGGATCTGATCCATCTTCTCTCCGAGGTGGCATGATGCCAATGTCTGCACCGTACTTCAAAGCAAAATCGATTCGCTTCTGTTCGATATCAAACACCACAAGCTTCTGGACACCGCATGCCCTAGCAACCGCTAGAATGAGGAGTCCCAAGGGTCCACAACCACTGCCATTTGTTCACTTGTTAGCCCCTTGTACAAGTATATCAAAGATTATATTTGCTCTTTTTAACTATGGAGCTGCTCACAAGACAGCTACCGTTTGACCTTCCTGAAAAGATGCTCGTTTTGAAACTTGCACTGCAATCGCCAAGGGTTGAATTGCCCCGGCTTCTTCCCATGAAACAGCGTCAGGAATTGGAACGAGCATATGAGCACCGCAAACAAAGTATTGACACAATGTTCCGTCTGTTGGATCAAGACCACAATATTTGAGATTCGCGCAAATGTTCGGCTGATCTCGCTTGCAAAATTCACAACTGTGTGGATGACACTTTAGCATGATAATTCATTCATTTCTCTGTCGCCTCTTCTTTTCTGCGTTGATATCTGTGACAGATGGAACAGTCAATGTATAAACCTACTCGAAACAAGCAAACCCAGGCTCAATTGCCACTCTCTGGCCTACACTCAAATGCTTCACATCCTTTCCTAGCTCGGAAATGATGCCAGCTGATTCATGTCCAAGGACGAGCTTCTTCGACAGTTTGTCGCTATGCCAGTTATGTGAGTCCGATCCACAGATTCCGGTCGCTATGACTTGAACAAGCACTTCATTAGGACCGACGTCTTTTGTAGGCCGGTCGTGAATCTCCAATTGTTTAGCCCCAACCAAGACGGCCGATCGATTTGATCGTGTTGGCAATGTCATGTTCTCGAGATATCACCCGTGCCCTATAAGCACAGGACGAACAGAGGTGTCAATGGAGGTGTTATAGAATAAAGATGTAGAAAAACATCAAAACTCATTACTCCGTATATAAACATATGTTCAAATTGTTGTCCATATTATCGGGAACGGATCTCGGCTCCTTTCCGGCACCACACCTGTACGGAATAGCAGTACTATGAGCACTGAGATGTCTCTTCACAGCCCCTCTTCGGGGCTCTTCCAGGGTACCAGGCGGCCACCATTCAAACTACATTATAATTTGGGAGCTATCATGACAACTACCCATGCATTTGGGCATTTCTTGAAGGTTATGACGTCATATTATTCCTAGGTATTGAAATAAAAGTTGGTCCGGCTTGAGATACAAATGCCCTCCAAAAATACATCATATGATTGTAGTTCTATAAAATGAATGGCGGACTTGCATATTTATTAGGTTGTATAATTTATCTAACCACAAAATCTTGCTTCTAAATCTCCTTAGTTCGAAACCTCGTTTGTGGTGTGATTCGATGAAAGAAGATCATTTAACTTGCCCATCTCACTGCCCATCCAAGCTGAAATAGCAACAATGTCAGCGCCACAATTCACAAATTCAAAGCCCATCTTGGCTCTCTGCGCTGCGTCTTCAGCCGAAAGACAGAAATAACCCGCATATTTTCCTTCCTGTTTGGCGGCATCACGAACTTTTATAGCTGCTTCCTGCACCTGTGGAATGTTCTTATGATCAAAGGCAAAATACCCCATGGAACAACAGAGATCGTTGGGGCCAATGAAGAGCATGTCAATACCAGGAACTGAGGCAATCTCCTGCGCGTTCACCACGCCGAGCTCACTCTCGATTTGGACAATTACGGTTATGTTAGCATTAGCATGGTGCATGTAAGCAGAGGCGGAGAGATGGAAGTTGGCTGGTGCGAATAGTCCGCCGGTGCCTCGGACGCCCTGTGAAAAGTCCTTTGAGCGGTAACGCGAAGCGCGTGCAATAGTTTCCGCTTGAGCCTGTTTATGTGTGTTGTTGATTAGCGTGTCGATCAATATTCAAAAGCATGCAATGGCCTTGGGCACATAATTGAATACGCACTTTCGTCTCACACATAGGAACCATGATTCCATGTGCTCCGCTGTCCAAAGCCCGCTTAATCATAAATGGCTCTGCGGCTGCAATACGAACAATCGGCGACGAGCCTGAGGCTGCAATGGCTCCGACGGCGTGGTACATGGCCGAGTCATCAATGTCTCCGTGCTCGCAGTCAACTAGCACCCACTAAAGCAGATAATGTCAGTTGGTCAACGAAAAGTTAAACCGCAAGATAGCATAATAACAATGTTTTCCGTATCACTAGCCACGAGCAAACCGAGGTAGGAGGCTTACTCACATCACTGCCCAGAGAAGCGACTGTTCGAGCAAGCGAATAACCTGGAAACTCCATCCATTGGCCCACGGCAGGTTTGCCATTTTTTCGAGCTCTCTCCAAGGCATATTGAAGTCTAGTTTTGCCTGTCGATGATACCACTGAAGTTGGTACAGCCGGAGGGGATTGAGGGCCTGCGCTACCGTATGACATGGTGAATCGAAATTATCATACGTTATATCGGTGGCTTGGAATGAAATAAAATCAACTCCTTGCTGCAATAAATGCTCGATTTAAGGTCGTGGAAAGCATTTGTCGATTTCACGTTGATGGAACACAGTGACGGCATCCGGCTGAGACCCGAGCCGAAACGTTTACTATGGATAATTACCTTTTGGGGCATTCAATTGCAATATTTATGCATCGACACAATAAATAGGCACAAATACAGTATTCTTTTTAAGTTTGTGAACTCATATACAATCTTAAATGTAAATTGCGAGGTAATTAGGACGATACCCACGTATTCCGTCGTGTGCACAGCCAAAAGGACACCGACATATCAATTTAATCCAAAGTCTGGTGCAAGCAGATCCGCGGATGACCCAGCGACAATACTCCATAAAGCTTCGAAAGACCCCTCGTCCTGGCGTGACACAGCTAAAAGTTCTTGGAGAATTACGCGACTCCGCATGGCACCGGACCATACAGTTTCTAATAGCGACAACTGTCGGATGCAGAGTTCGACCTCAGATACAATGTTTTCGGGTAAAGGACGAGCAGTGCAAGTTCTTAGCCTAGTTATCGGACGTTGTCAGTACATTCGCATACAGGCTCGATTAGATAAGGATCGAAATGCAGGCAACGGCACGAGGTAACATGGAAGGAAGGGAATAACGCACAATAATACCCCAGAAATGGCCAGTTCATGGGTGCAGAATGCTAGATAGTGAGACGGCGGAACATGAGAATGAATAAGCTGGGCTGTCTGAATGCAACTGCTTGCGGCTTGCGTGCATAGTGCGCTTGCGCGGCTTGTAACCGCGTCGCTCGCAACGCCGGGGTCTGTGTCGATGAATGGGCTGCGGCGTCATTAGCGCTTATACTGAAACAAAATCCAAGGAATTGGGATATCCAAATCTACATACCCATGGAGATTAATCATTGATGCGCTGTGGAGAATGAAGGTGATGGTGCACATTGTCAAATTCACCTCCGGTGCAGCGTTTATTTGATTGGCAGAGAATTTGATCTCGTCAGGGAGCGTCTGAAGCCATATATCCAAGTCCGACTCAAGCCGACGGACCTGCTTCCTAACTCTCTTCCATTTCTTCGCATTTCCACCGATTTTCAGATAACGGAATGTCCTCGATGCGCGAGAAATCCTTGCTGATATCTGGCAAAGGCGAGAAAAGACTAAGAAGCCCGTTAATTTTGAGGCTCTGGTTGAGTTAATCTCCAAATTCCCGCTTCGAAAATATGACTCTAGGTCTTCGTCATTCAAGTCCAGCGGAAGTGGACAGAAACAGTCAAGCTCATCGACAACCATAGGACGGCCAAGGCATATCGATACAATTCTTGTTACTGTTAGATTTTATATACTATTTTCACGCGCTGATGGAGGGAAAATGACATACCTGTCAAGCCCACAAATAGACCACCAGATACGCCGTGCGAGTTCTCGGGTTAATCCATCCTGAGATGATTCCATGGACGATTGATGGAGATCAACATGCAGCCCGAGATCTTGAGCGGCACGCACTGCTTGGCCCGCAAATTTCCAACTCTGAGTCAAAGTATTCCAGCCTGCAGAACACAAAGCGAGTAAACCAAGGCATTGAACCTGCTCTATATTTCCCTGGCCCGTACAGCTGTAGTGCAGAAGCAGCGATTTTTCGTAGTACTCTAGACCGGGGAACCCTCCACTCTTGTCCACGTTGTGGGGTAAAATACTTGAAGCGCAGGCACAGACAGCAAAGAAGACAGACATGAAACGTGCACTGGAGGAGACAGACGATCTTGTCATCATAGCTTGGTAGTTGCGCATGAACGATGGCTGAAAGATAACAGGGAATGTATAGTGTATATGACTGAAATATAGATTCACTAATAAATCTGACACGTATCTTGGAGGTTGAGAGAGATTCTCCGCCGCAGGTAAATGGGGGAGCTTAGGCCAAACAAGGCCCTGGGAAAAGAAAGGCAACGTGGATACATTACTCGTGGAGCTAGTTGCACTTGGTGTTTGTGCATTATGGGAGTTTAATGCTTCCAATATGTCGATATTGCATCCTGTCGAGGCGGAAGAGGCTGCCAGATCCTGGATAGTTTTGACAAGAATCATGTTTGCCGGTCCGCCAATGTAGCGCAGCTGGCCGTATGAATCTAAGGCCAGATGTCCATTGGAATGGGTTCCGGCTATAAGAACAGTCAGTATCACCTTGAACAGCGGTCAGATAAAGAAATAAAGATCTGTGAGTACGACGTAGTTACAATCGAGCATGATCGGCGACATACTTACTTTCATCGATATCACTTTCGCTACTGGTATCTGTTTCCTCTTCCTCGGCATTATCAGGTGACAATAGTTCAGATGGGCCTTGGTCAATTTGTTCAAGGGACGGTTGGATCGCATTGCTGTCTCCACGAACTGCAATTGGGTCGGTGCAAGCTTCAGCTCGTATGCGCTCGAGTGACTCGATGGAATCAGAAAATTTGTTCGCCAATTCGTCGACCTTCTCACACAGGTGGAATAAGATTTTGCATTGCTTGTCGACAGTTGCAAGAGACTGTCGATTGGCGGATGCATTGTCGTTGGTTGGCGGATAGCGGCATTCGCGTGAATGGGTAAAACAGTGGTGACATATTTCCTTGCCGTCACATTTTATCTAGGCCTCGTCAGCACGCGAAGCTGCAGCAGATACATAGACGTATAAAAGTTTATAGCACAGGACAACTAATGAGGGGAAACACAAGCGTTTTAAGTGTTTGTATGTACCTTTTTCTTCCGGCATTCTAGACATGCTCGCCAAACACGCAATTTAGACTCGGTTGCCGCGACTTCTGTAGTCTCCAAAGCACTGGATAATTTTCTCTTCTTGTCGGACGCCGTGACAGTCATGGTGCGTCGCATTGAGAGAAGTATCCTGTTATTGAAAGACGGATGAAGAGACAGAACACGACCTTCTCGGACGACGATTTCTTATCAGCAGCGCTTCTCTCCGAGATAAGACGATAACCCTAGTGGAGATGCGCTAGTGTCAAGAATGGAAATAATGCCAAGCCCATCGGATCTCAAACGCATCCGATTGGCTGTATCTGTGCACACCCCCACTAATGCCCCGCTAATATTCGCCAATAAAAGTAAAGGCACTATAAGCTTCCCCGCCCAACAGACTGCCGTCTGGATATTTCTTACTCCGTATGTATCTTCGCTTGCCACAGCGTACGTAGGCTTTGATGCATAACCTGGAACTTAACAAGCGTTTTGGCATGCAATCCTTTGTGGTTTGTCTAGTTATGGATTTATCAAACTGAATAATAACTTACAGGAATCAAACCTTATACAAGAATCCATCTTGGTTAATAACCTTGGAAATATATATATATATACTCTGATGACCTACCTTGGTACCTAGGTAGTCGCTTTGCCCATGGTAACTGGGTATCTAATTCCAAGGCTCATTACGACCTAGGGATATCCATTTAGGCATTATTACTTCCGTATTGATGTTCACATGACTACCTAGGTATGAAGTATAGAATCTATTGAGAAAATCTTGCATTTAATAATGGAATACCTAGGTACCAATAACCCTCGGAAATGAATGACCTCCACTGTTCCCTCTACGAAGAGGTATTCCCAAGTAGTGATTTATTGCGTGATTCAAAAGTTGTAACCACTAATAAGTCCAATGACTTCTACTAGTAATGGTTCAACCTTCCAGCTCACTATCATGAGCAATATACGCGTAGAGAGCTGTTGCACCGCCGTCACGCTTTGCCTTCTCGTCAAATTCGGAATCCTTGGCGATGTATGCGTAGAGAGCTGTTGCGTCGCCGTCACGCTTTGCCTTCTCGTCAAACTCCGAATCCTCGACAATGTATGCGTAGAGAGCCGATGCACTGCCATCGGCGGGAGCTGGGTCTCTAGTTTCAAGAGAGCTCACTTCATATTGATTGAAAGTCAGTATCAGGGGATCAGGAGACAGATATGACAAAAACACCAGAAGACAGAGTGCTGCCAATACATACAATCTTGAAGAGGCATGGAACGAGCAATTTTACTCATCAAAAGAGTATAGGTTGCCAATAGGACGAATGATGACTTCATTTTCGAGGAATAACGTAGCCGTTTTAAAGTCGCTGGTAGTCAGAGATGGAGGATTTGAAGTTGTCGATGTTTGGTGAACCTGGAAGAATCTTGGAAGGCGACGTTTTTCAGGACTTTAAATATTTACACTGAGAATGAGAGAGCAACCATATATGCCTACTAGCCGTATTCCTTCTTTGCCCCCCGCCCGGCTAACATTTCTCGTCTCCTATATCCCCCGTTTATACCCCTCATCACCTATCTCTCGCATGCGGCCTGTTGTGCCCAACTAGAACGTGGTCCCATCATCGAGATCAGCGATGACTGTTATCGTCGTGCATTGAGCAGCAACTGCAATAGGAAGGGTATATGCGGAATAATCTAAACGAGCTTTTCGTCATCAGGATCGTCAACAAGAGGTCTTGTGACATAAATGGGAGTTCACATGGGATCAGCAAAACAAGTCTGTGCCGCAAAGGTAGAAAAGGGAGGACATCTTGCCCCGTTCGTTGCTCGGCCTGACTGCAGACGGTCGTACTTTTCGATAAGAAATGTTTGCTCGTGACGGGACTTCTCTCGAAATGCAATCCGTAAAGTATGAGGCTGTGGATTCTAGCGAGGAGGATGCCTTCGAACATGATGCTGCGGATTCTATCGACCTAGATCGTGAGGTCGAGAAGCCATCTAGATACAACCGACTTTTCGTAACCCGCCAGAAATTATGGCTCGGCGTGAACTGGTTCATTTTCTGCCTCTCCTTGTTTCTGTTTTTGCTCACCGCGAGTCTTACACGAAAGGGCAATGATGATCGCAACTACTTGTTGAGAAAGACTTCGGAACACTGTATGTGAGGCATTTTACTCCACCTCCTGTTGCATAAACCCCTAACCACCTAGAGCACGCTTAGCTCCAATATTCGATCACATCGACATCCCTTTGATTAGCAAGAAAATGAATGCAACACTAGTCGAACCGGATCCATTGCCCATCTACCGTCGTCCACCAAGTCCTGAAGTTGACGCAGAATGGAACCGCCTGGCCAATATCAAACCCATCGTGATCAGTCGCACAGACGTCATTCAACTTGGGCGCGATCCCTTGGTGGCAGCCAAATGGCCAGAGAGCTTTGGATTCGGCCCTGAAGCGTATATTGGTCGCATCGATGTGTTTCACCAGATCCACTGTCTCGACTGGCTACGACGAGAAGCCAACTTCGACCATTACTATGGAAGGAAATGGCCCCCGGGTACTCGTGCGTCCGATATGCATCGAACTCATGTGTCACACTGCATTTACTTGCTCCTCCAAAATCTGATGTGTAACGCGAATGTCGACATCTATACGCACTACTGGGCCGACGCACAGCTCAATGCCTTTCCAGACTTCAGCGTCAACCACAAATGTCGCGATTTTGACGCCATTTTAAAATGGCAGGAAGAAAACTCTGTCGATGTGGATTTGTTTGGGGCTATTCGCAAGCCGCCCGACTATGAGGCGAGGATTATGTCACATCGTTTCAAAGAGGTCTTTGGATGGTTTAATTCGAACCCCGACGATGGTTCTGATACCGGAGAGATCGGTTAGATCGACACTTGGGTGCAATACTACCCGCCTGAGATGTTTTCAGTCATGTATTTGGACATTTCATTCCTGATCACCAGTTCGCTGCACGAGGTATCATTTTACGGCGGCTCGTAGGGGCTGGGAGGGATTGGTTGAGGGGAAAGTGATCTGCGTTGCGGCAAAGTGCATTGCGGCACAGTAGATAAGATGTCTTGTCATTTCATTGGTCTATTATCAATATTCGCGCAGTCGAGATAATGAATTTGCATCGTACTCAACGCTGGAACACTCAGATCCATTAAATTTGGCCCTCACCGGTACATGTAGCATTTTCTGTTTAGGAAATGCCGTACAGAACGCTGTCTTGACAGGGAATCTTGATCAGGATCTGTTTAACACCCCATCAGAGATACGGACCAATTGTAGAATTTAGCTTGCCGCGGTGTTTGAATCTGCTGTTCGCTGCGATGAGACTAAGATGAAGTCGAGGAAAGGGTTTTCCCGTCGCATGCCCCCCTATACCATAAAAGATATTAGCATTACGTTCTTCCCTTAGAGGAGATACATTACCAAACAAGAAAATGCAACTCCGAATTTGCTTGTTTCCGTTGGGGGTTTTCATTGCTTTCACTGCTCTGGCCCTCATGTTGTTCTTTTCAGATGCAAGTCTGAGTCGTATACAAAGTCATATTTGTCCAGAGCTACCATCACGGGACACACGGTCTGTATTGAGAGCATTCCGACGGATCAAGTTACTCGAGAAAGACAGCGAACATCTAAAAACGACCTTTGAATCACTGCTATTACCACGTAATGGCGGCTTCCTGAAGGTTCGAATGTCTGGCGACCCAGAGACAGTAACTGACTACGGAATATCAATGTTTCATCAACTTCATTGCTTGGCCGTTTTAAGAGAGTTGGTATTTTTCGGCAATTTCACTAGTCAGGCTGGACATCATGCTCACGACGAACGTGTCCACTGGGCACATTGTTTCGATTATCTTGCTCAGGTAGGTACGGCCCGAATATAGTGATGCGACACTGTTGACTTCTAACGCGGCTTACAAAAAGGGAATCATTTGCTCCGCGGACGACACCATTGAACCACCAAAGACGATCTTGAACGAGCAAGGCCAGAAGGTTCGCATTATTGATGGCGTTGGTCATATTATCCATCAATGCCATGACCCTGCTCCACTATGGCATGCTGTGAGAGAGAGTGATGCTCATCCGTATGATGAGGGTGTCCTCGACAATACTTTCCGGGTCAGTGGTCTTCCCACCGGCGGAACAGAATACTATGAAATTCCAGAGGTTTACTTCGCTGGGTAGACTGTGTACTCTAGGAGTGCATCTCACTTCACGTGGTTGTATTGTTTCGTCTTTACACGTACTTTATTTGTTGTTCCGAGGGCCCTACGGCCCCGTAGATCCCAAAGACAAGAATGCGCGAGTCAAATACGCCTCAAATTCCACAGATGGTCTAAGCTTTTTATGCGAGATAGTATGTAGAGCCATGATAGGCTGCAATTGCTGACCGACGAAGATAGCACCTTGCTCTGCATTAGTGGGCGGCTATGCCAGTCGTTGCTAATTGCTTACGCCCCTTGTTGCCTAGACTCTAGGAGTCGTTCCTTGATCATACATAATTCTCTTGTCTTCCCTCGCTCTCAACTCTGATCAAGTTATCGACAGTAGTATGCTCTGAGAGTCTCAAGATGGATGCAGGCTGCCCCCAAACAGCAGACAACTCGTTCGGCCCGGCGATATCCTGTCCACGCGTGTTTGACTTCACTCTCGTGTTCGAGCAAAGCATTCTCTCTATTGGCCCTTCTGCCCTGTTCCTGCTACTGGTGCCCTGGAGAGTCTGGAATATCTATGGAAAGAGCATCAAAACCACCAAGATCGCCAATGCTGTTCTGTGGCTCAAACTGGCAATTGCAGCCTCTCTTACCGGAATTCAGATCGCGACCTTAACGCTATGGGCCCAGAATAACACAATTCGCACCGCACTCCCCGCCGTGGTGCTCTCTCTGCTAGATGTGCTGTTCGTCACAGTGCTGTCGTTCATCGAACACAGTCGCTCCGTTCGACCATCGTCACTGCTAAGTGTGTACTTGCTATTATCCATTCTCTTAGACTCCGCACAGGTTCGTACCTTATTTTTGCGACCGTACTATCCATCTTCACTGGCAGGAACAGCCACTGCATCGGTTGGATTAAAATTATTGCTCCTGCTATTAGAAATCCAGCATAAAGGAAAGTATCTGAACCCAATACATCGCGAAAAACACCCGCCAGAGGAGTTAAGTGGGATATTCGGTCGAACTGTCTTTTCATGGCTCAATGCCTTGTTTGTCCAAGGGTTTCGAAAATTATTAACCCTGGATGATCTGTTTCCCACTGACAGTGCTTTAAACTCGGAGTATTTGATGAGCAGATTGAAAGTGAGCTGGGCGAAATGTATGTTTCATTTCATCCACCTTGAGCGAGAATAACAATCACAGAAATAGAAAAAGAATACTGATGATCATGTCATGGCCTAGACAAATCAAGAAATGCACGCAGCATCATCTATGCGACCGTGTCCTGCCTCCGATGGCCCGTTCTCCGAGTCGTCTTTCCACGCCTATGTTTAATCGGATTCAGCTATGCGCAGACGTTCTTTATTGAACGAGCAATTAACCTTCTGAATGAGCCAGAAACGCAAAGTTCGAAGAACGATGGATATGGCCTGATTGGTGCTGCTGCACTTATCTATGGCGGTATTGCGGTTGGTGCAAACAGTCTATTATGGTGCTGACATTGACCATACTAACAAAAGGAAAGATATCATCTATACATTATCAACACCAGCTCTACCGCATGATTACTATGTTTCGAGGTGCATTTGTTGCTCTAATCTACGACCACTCGATGACTCTTCGAGACGGAAAATATGATGAATCAGCCATAATTACGCATATGAGTACGGACGTAGATATGATAGCCAGGTCTTTAGAGCAGATAAATGAGCTGTGGGCGCGTGTATTGGAGATTGCCATTGGAATATGGCTTCTGGAAAGACAAATAGGAGCGATTTGTGTAGCTCCAGTACTGGTCATTCTCTGTATGTTTTCTTTTCTTTCTTTATTCTCTTGCCTTCCCCGTGAAATGACCATGTCCATCTAAAAATTCATAGTCTGCACATCCCTCCAGACATACATGGCAACATTCATGCCGGCACGACAGAAGTCATGGATGGGAGCGATCGAGCGACGTATAAGCATCATCTCCACGACACTAAAATCCATGAGAAGTATCAAGATGCTAGGACTTTCAGATTGTCTTGGCAGAATACTCCAAAACCGAAGAAAGCGTGAACTAGATCTTTCAAGAAAGTTCCGATGGTTGATTGTGTGGTTGAATGTGGTTGGTGAGGAATAGTTTCCCCTAATATACACAGTCAACAATGATCGTTCTAGCTGACCCTTCTTCTCTAAACAGCTAGTCTACCCCAAATGTGCGCTTCCTTGGTGACATTCGCAGCGTTCGTTATTCGATCTCAAATCGACGACTCCGATCCCCTGTCCACTGCACAAGCATTTACCTCACTCTCCATTATTAGTCTCATCACAAGTCCAGCGCTACAACTACTGGCATCCATCCCTGCACTAACTGCCTCGATAGCTGCCTTTGATCGTGTGCATACATTTTTGACGACGGATGGAGCAGATCATATGCCCGATAGACCCCCTGCTAATAACTCAAACTTTAATCCTGAGGAATATAACGAAAACTTCAACAAAAGCGCCACAGCCGCCATTAATATGACTTCTTTGGATATTCAAAGCCCATCGTCGTCTTCTTTCATCCCCTCTGACCACGCGATTTTGACAATGTCAGAGGTTTACGTCAGACCAATCCCTAGTTCGCAATTTTGTCTGCAAAGCATTAACCTAAATATCAAACCAGGATCGACCACAATCATCACTGGACCTATTGGGTGCGGTAAATCCACGCTTTTAAAAGCCGTTATGGGAGAAGTACCTTGTGAGAAAGGGGATTTATCACTCCGTAACAATGAAGGCATTGCTTATTGCAGCCAAACCGCCTGGTTTCAGAATACAACGATTCGGAACAACATCTGTGGATATTCCGGTCGTGCGCATCTAGGGTGGTACCAGGAGGTTATTCATGCATGTGCGTTGAAAGAAGATATGGATAGATTGTCCAAGGGGGATGAAGCTATCGTGGGAAGTCAGGGACTCACGTTGAGTGGAGGGCAGAAACAACGTCTCGCGTTGGCTCGCGCGCTCTACTCGAAGAAAAACCTTCTCGTCCTTGATGATGTACTCAGTGCAGTCGACTGGCAGACGGAACAGATAATCCTCGAAAGAGTCTTTGGCAGAGAAGGGCTTTGTCGAAGGATGGGGCTGACTGTGTTGATGACAACACATTCTAGTAAGTAATGTTTATAGTGTCGATCAAAGTTATGTTTCTTTACTGACCCATATCCTACAACTCGAAGAAAAACACCTGAGCCTAGCCGACGAGATCGTGGTATTAGATGCAAAGGGTTGTGTTTCGAAACAGGGGCCCTTCCAATATGTGCTGCTTACAGAGGAAGCAACAAAGCCTGAGCAATCTGATTTGTCTGACAACACCGATAAAAGTCCCTTTGCAACAAAAAAGGAAATCAGGGTTCCGAAATTGTTAACTCCTGAAATCATATCCGACATGTCTCGACAGACCGGCGATATTGCTGTTTACTCATATTACTTAAGAGCCATTGGGTGGCGTTTGGTCTTCGGGGCATGTTTTATTATCCTTGTATACACATTCTCGTCCAGCTTTCCCCGTGAGTTTGTGATTTATCGGATAGTTCTATGTTGCAGTACTGATTGCGAATATTCACAGAGGTCTGGCTGGATATGTTCACCGACAGTAACGACAGGGACCCCGGTCTCTTTATTGGAATATACATTCTTCTCGCCGTCGCCGCTTCAAGTTCCCAAGGCTTCATGATATGGTAGGCTTACATGGTCCTAGATAGCGATGAGTCTGATGCTAACCCCTCCCCCCTTTCTTTTTCTCTTCCAGGCAAATTATGATAAATATCGTCGTCAAGTCAGGGTTGGCGCTACATAAAGCCCTTGTGCAATCCGTGATGAATGCTCCGATGCAACTATTTGCTGAAGTTGATTCCGGGGTTATTGTGAATCTTTTCAGCCAGGATATGACTATCGTAGATGCCGTTCTACCGACTATGGCTTTCGGAACTATCCTAGGTAAATACGGCATTGACTTCACCTCTTGGGTGTACTGTAACCAAGGAAAACTAATCATCCGTGTGAATGACATCCAGGTGCGGCACAATGCTTGGCTCAGGCGGCCTTGATATCATTAGGCTCGAGCTATATGGCAATCACAATCATTCCGACGCTTGTTGTTCTGTATCTGACACAGAAGGTATATCTGCGAACATCTCGACAAATTCGATTCCTCGATTTGGAAGCTAAAAGCCCTCTCTATACTCATTTCGTAGAGACCCTCACTGGGCTAACTACCATTCGAGGATTTGGATGGCAGCCCCAGTTTTTGGATGATTGTCTTCGCCGTCTCGATATGTCTCAAAGGCCGTATTATCTCCTCTTTTGTATTCAGCGCTGGCTCAATGTTGTGTTGGACCTACTAGTCGCGATGCTGGCAGTAATACTAACTGCCCTGGCAACATCGTTGCGTGGCTCAACGGATCCCGGGAAGCTTGGAGTCTCTCTAACAGCCATAATGGCATTCAACCAGTCTCTTCAGGACCTTGTGAGTAGCTGGACTGCTATGGAGACGTCTCTGGGCGCGGTTTCAAGAACCAGGTCATTTGAATTAACTACTCCATCTGAGCACCAAGCTGGAGAGAACTTCATCCCGCCTCCAGAGTGGCCACAAAAGGGAAAGATTCAGGTGCAATCTGTTTCTGCATCATACGAGTAAGATCCCCTACTTCGACTATATAAAACCTGTGCGGCTAAATTCCCTCGTTAGTGGAACAACAAACGTCTTGGAGAACATCAACGTCACGGTCGAAGCTGGTGAAACAGTTGCAATATGTGGAAGAACGGGCAGGTAAGTCACATATCTATTTTGAAGATGACTTTTATTATTTTATTGACATATACTAGTGGTAAAAGTACATTCGTCTCACTGCTATTTCGCCTACTCGAACCCAGAGCAGGTGGTATCCATATCGATGATATTGATATCACGACCATCCGCCGTAACATCCTGCGCACTCGTCTGATTGCCATCACTCAAGACCCGCTCCCAGCCCTTCCAGGCTGCTCAATCCGCTTGAATCTCGATCCGACAGACAGTGCGCAGGACGCAATGGTCATGTCAGCCGTGGAGAAGGTTGGTCTATTGACACTAGTGGAATCTCGTGGCGGTTTGGATGGTGAAGATTTGAGCTCCCAGCCTCTATCTCAAGGAGAGCAGAAACTATTTGCGCTAGCCAGAGCTCTGGTCTCCAAATGGACACGGGAGATGAGTAATGCTGATTGTAGGGGAATTTTGATTCTTGATGAATTCACGGGTAGCACAGATGAAAAGACTGAGCGATTGATGTTGGACATTATTGACGCAGAGTTCGCTGGCTATACAATTATTCACATTACGCATCATATTGACGTGGCGAGGAAAAGGTACGACAGGATATTGAACCTAGCATCGGGCCAACTACACGATATCACCTCCGGCTATCATTAGTTGGATTTTTCCACCTTCGTACAGTGGTCGGGCCTAAATATATCCATGTTGAATTATTGGTGTTAGACATATTCTTCTCATACGAGTTATTTCGGAATTGGGCATTGGCGACCTTTGCAGGATCAGTGTGCTTCAAAGAACCTTGGAATTCTTAGGGTTCCTACGCGATGCCACATGGGCACCTGCCGGATGTCTTTTCACTGCTTACTTTATTTACTAGTGACTTTATTCTAGATGATATTATCGAACAAGTGATTTGACCAAATGTCTGGAGCTATCCCACTCTTGCCCATCAATATTGCAAGTAATGACTGTTTCTGTGTCGGAGCCGAGGCAGCTGTGTAAGAATTATCGACCCAACCAGAAGGTTGCGACATCCACGAGATGTCATCCAAACCTGACGCCGAAGATGTGTGAGACTCGGAGATGCATGATACATACCGTGGGACCAGAAGTCATCAAGAGTGTTTCTAAATCAGCTTCGCCATTAACCGCGAAAGGCTGGCTAGTGTCAAACTTGGGCGGGGTCCAACCAAGCTGTTGAAGCCACCCAGCTACCTCGGGATTCTGTTGAAGGAGATTTTCGATGACATCAACCCCAGAGGCGAATAGACATGCAGAGTTCTCATTTTGTCCTCCTGGTCCTCTCGAACGAGCCACGCCCCCAAGCTTGGGGTGCCATCCCTGCAATAGTCGTTGTAAAACAGCGCCACTTTGCGCAGCAAATTTCCATGTCCTCCCCATTGCAAACAAGAATACAATGCATCTCTTTGCCAATGCTGTATGTGATTGGAGACCCTCGCCATTGGCAGCGCCAAGCAGGTGAATTGTACCGGCGGTAAATGTGAATTGGGTCATCGAAACAGGAGCACATTGAAGTCCAAATGTCCGATCAAACATCTAAATGTTTTGCCTTTTAGTACGAGAAAAGAGGAGATCGACAGAACTGTTTCATGGGATAGATATATCGAGTAACTCACTTCAGCTAGACGAACAATTGCCACGCTATCATTCAAAAATTAGCATATATCCGGAAGTCCGATGACATCGTTCGGAATCAATGACTGACGCAGATTGATGACAAGAATCTCTCGCAGCGTTCATACCGGACTTCGGTGTGAGCATTTATCTCATTTATGAAAAGTACGGAACGAGAAAAAAACAACCAACATCGCTACGGGTATTGCTCTGGAGATCGAATCAGCCTGGTGTATGAGAGTGGCTATACCTCGGTATGGAGCTTCATTGCACAATTCGCTGCTGCAATTTCATCATCGTGGGTACGTTGAACTTCCTGGGTGTCTGTTGTGCAACCTGGATATTTGGGTGTTCCGAAGGCGCCAGCGCTGGTCTCATTTCATCATTACGGCAGCAATGCGTGGAGCCGCGGGGAATTGCACTGTCGGTATGCCTTTGTCACAAATAGTATAGTAGAACAAAAAGGGAAATTACAACAATGCGCTTGGGGTCCCCCATACGGTCTTGTAGGACAGGGGTTGACTTGCGGTATGAAGTCCGATTACAGCCGGTCCGCACGAAGCCCTAATGCTCTTGAATATTACGGTCTTCGTCCCGCATACTCATACGGCAATAGAAACAAATCGCAATAAGTATCCATATAAATACTCAGCCAGGAGCTCCCATTATCTATCCTATGTCAACTTCATCACTGTGTGTTTTATTTTTTATATTTTCCTTTTTCTTTTGGAAACGTGAAAGTGCCTAGAAAGGACAATCGCAAACATGAACGCCCATTCGACAATCACTCTCCACGGCCGGACTTACAATGTCCCCAGTGAACCCACTGTTATAATTTGTGTGGATGGCTTCGATCCTGAGTATCTCGCACAGGGAATCGTGGATGGAATTGTTCCGAATCTCGCGAGCATTGTGAAAAATGGATTCCACGCGACGGCGCTATCATGTATGCCTTCGTTCACAAACCCAAACAATGTTTCCATTATTACAGGCCAGCCACCAGCGGTACACGGTATTGCCGGTAACTTTTTCCTCGACCCAGCCACAGGGAAAGAGACTATGATCCAAGACGACTCCTTACTGCGCGGATCGACTCTCTTGGAACAAATGTCTAAAAAGCATGTACGAGTCGCTGCTATCACGGCTAAGGATAAATTGAGACGAATTCTATCGCATGGACTTCAGACTGGTACAGGTGGTGATATATGCTTTTCCTCCGAACGTGCTGCCAGTTGTACATTGTCCGAAAATGGTATTGAGAAGGTCGAGGAATGGATTGGACGCAAAGCTCCCAGTCAATATTCCGGGGATTTATCTATCTTTGTTCTCGACGCTGGGATTAAACTACTCGCTGAAAATCGGGCAGATTTGTTTTATCTTACGCTCTCGGATTATATTCAGCATAAACATGCACCTGGCGAAGCCGAAGCAAATGAATTCTTCGTCGAGCTCGACAGGAGAATTGGACAGTTGCTGGCGCTGGGTGCTGTGGTTGCTATTACGGGCGACCATGGCATGAGTGCTAAATGCGGAAGGAATGGAAAGAAGGCCGAAATTCTATTCCTAGAAGATGCGCTAAACGAGAAATTTGGCTTGAAATGTGCCAGGGTCATATGCCCCATCACAGACCCTTTTGTCAAACACCACGGGGCACTTGGCTCCTTTGTCAGAGTGTACATGAACAAAGGCATCGATAGCAAACATGAACATTTACGTGACATGGTAGATTTCTGCAAGTCTCTACCCAATGTGGAGCAAGTCCTCGACGCTAGGACAGCAGCAAACGACCTGGAGCTGCCGTTGGACAGGGAAGGCGATTTTGTCGTCATTTCAACCAAGAATGCGGTCATAGGCAATCGAAGGGACGAGCATGATTTGTCTTCGATTGAGGACCATCCATTGAGATCGCATGGTGGATTGTCTGAGCAGCGCATTCCGGTGTTACTTTCGCGTCCTGTGATGGACTATGAAAAGGCTGAAGCCAAGAAAGATTGGCGGAACTACGATGTTTTCGACTTGGCTCTTAACTGGTAAATGTTTTCATAGTACGAATTATATGTATATGTTGTTTCCGGTATCGATGATGACGGGTCATTTATAAAGATTGTACATAGAAGGTTTGCAAGGTTTTGACCGTACATGATGATCAAGACTCAATAGAGCTTTGCGTACATCGCATTACTGAATTTCCTAGCGATATATGGGCGATACACAAGAACAGTCCCAACAGGCGACTCGAAATCACTGCAGAAGTACCATATCCTCCAGCGTGGCATCGAAGCCAGTATTTGCAGACTGGTCAGTATAAAAATCGTATGTGCCTAAAAAGTATGGATCGAAATTGCCATCATTCCACAAATCGATTTCAGGATCCCGGGGAAAGATTTCAGGAGCGGAAATAGCAGAATTTCGCGGTTCGTTAACCCCTGATTGCTGCAGCAAATTTTCAAGACCCTTGGCAATGCTGACTAGAAGGTGACGAGGATGCATGTTGGATGTCAAACGGTTGAGGGCGGTGACAGTCTCACCGACCAAACGCTTCACTTCTTTCGCATCAAGCTGAATATAATACGAGGGCTTGGTAGAGACTTTGAGCAAAAATACGACTGCGAAGGTGACCATGACGTGAAAATAGGTCGGTAACCCATCAAGGAAAGATTGAATCTCCAAATCCGCAAGCACAGAGCGAAGGATAGATAGTGCTGACAGTACAGCGATGTTGGCTATCTCATCCAGCTCCATAGCTAGATCAGGGATTCTTGAGGGAGGCCCCTTGTCGTCATGGGAACCCGTCCCCCGAAAAGCATGAGAACAAAGATATAATTTCGCAAAGTGATATTGCAGGCCTACACCTTTCCGCGGGTAATTTCCAACGTGAGCACTAGGAATGAATCTGTCCACCCATTCAGCTCGAAGGCTATCCAGCGCCAAGTTGAACTTTCTGAGAGAAGGAACTTCAATGTCAGTGAGGTGTCGGCCTACATCAACGCCAAACGCGTCGTAGATGTTTGAAAGTACGCTCCAGCGGCAAACCTGGCTGGCGAGGCGCGCATCGTCCTCGGTCGCACTTTCAATGCTCAAGAATTTTCTGATGTCTCGGATCGCCTCGCATTCACGAGTAAGTGGCGGTCTTCCGAATGGTATCGATGCGTGATGATCACAGGCGTAGACGTGATAGTATAGACGAGTACGAATATAGTGTTGGTAACAATCATCGTGTGTGATTTTGTAAAAGCTCTTGTGAAGCTGTAGCTCAGTTGCGATGCGTACAGCCGCCGTGGAGAGTGGCCAGGATAAGTCTGGAAGCCAGAATGCACCGATGCAGAGCGCTCGCACATCTGCAATGTCATTGGTTTGAGACAAGCTACGTTTTTCGCATAGAGCGACGAATTCCTTTCGACACAAATCAAAGTCACGTTCCCTGGTGGTAAAATGCAGTGCACCGACCGTACAGATGACGGCAATCAACAGCGGCGATGATTTTCGTGTGTCCTCAAAAGTCACGGTATTACCACTGCCCAAAATTCGGTACACAAAATGATCTAAACGTTCAGTGTAGTGGTCAAAGTATAGTTTCGCATCCTCCAGACTGATGATTCCCTTCGAAATTAGGTCTTGGTCGCAAGGCCCCATCGATGCTGGACTTGGAGATGTGCGAGCAATACAAGACCCTGGCACGGCGCTGGGACCCGACTTGGGATCGAGAACAACATTCCAGTGATTCTGTCGAGGAGAAATCTCACTTGGTGACTGCTCGGATGACGCCTGACTGACAATCTCGTTCCTTGAAACTGGGCAAGGTAGGTCATTGTGAGAACATATTTCCTCCACAGCAAAACGGTTGGAAATCTGGCTGACTGCATCCTGGAGCGTTTGCAATTTCTTTTCCATTGCATCTTTCCAACTATTCAGTAAGAGTTGGTGTTAGTGCTACAAGGAACCTCCTTTGTGCATCGATGTGCTTACAGAGAGTCTCCCTCCAGCAGCATCTGCAGGCTGCGATTAACCGTGCATGAAAGTCCCCGCTTTTTGCATCGGGAGCATGGAGGCTTGGGTCCTGGCATATGACATTTGATTTTTTGCTTGCGACATGCTACGCAGGCCGTTATTTTACGGCTGATGTCCGGCGGTTTTGGGTCGCCGAATGCGTCTCGCAGATCGCGGACGGGCGACGGTGGTGTACATGTAGCTTGATCGGTCATTACGTCGTTCGGGCAGTTTCTATTGTTTTCGGGCGGTTTCTATTGTTTACCCCGTTCAATGAATTGGGGTTCAAATGTATCTTCGACTCCCTTTAATTAACAGACAGCTGTTGGGTAAGCATAGAGCTGTGGACTGCTTGGCGTTTGAAATATCGCACTTCGTCCCGGTCGTCTTAGCAAGCTGTTCCGTGCCGTACAATGTGCATTACATATGTAGAGCATGTGCTAGTGCTACATTGTTGCAAGTTCGGTGGGGCCTGCTAGGATTTACAAGGATTTGATTGGAATGAGGAATGTAGCTAATTGTCATGTATTCGAGCTGTCTGCTAAATCTATCGAACACGGATTTGCTATGCTGCTTTATATGCGGATTTCCTAGAGATCAACATATCTCAAAGATCACAGAATTACCACACGACAAAGGAAATGTTGACTAAGATGAGCGAATTCGAGGCCTTTAGTAATGCCCTATGCTGGTTAGTATATCGAATTCTGTGCCGAATTCCGTAGACGCCGGACCTAGACGGTAGACCTTGTTGGATTGACCGGACGGTAAATGTGCCGTATTGTCAATCACGGGGTGGAGACACGGTTACTACGAGTCTCGGGTTTTGAATATTGTATGTAATAGGAATTTGTATGTGACCGTATGGGGTTGTCAATTGATCTGGTAATCTGACGTCTAAGCTGTATGTCTGCTTGTATGTTCTCTCTGAGCCCCGGGGGAGGCCTGGGATACCCTACTTTCCAGCCCCTGAGCCTACTAGCGCCGTGCTACGCGGCGAGCTCTGATTGGTCCAAAAGCTTACTAATCTTTCTCGGGCCGTAGGTTCAACCTCACAATCTAACAGACCTACTATCCCACAACGGGGTTAGTGCAATTTGCAACATTCACTATTACATCTATGTAGGTCTATTTCGGCGAGTAAACCCAGAGACAAGACATGACAAGCTTGTTTTTCCTAATGACAGCAGGGTTTAGGGTGGACTTATGATTAAGAACATGGGCCTCAGGCACTCCATGGTCACTAGTCATAATGATAATCGTTCCCGCGTACATTAGGTCTTAATTTCGCTCTTATGCCCACATTGTGCATAATACTAAAGTTGTATGCTTGTTTGTAGTGCACGATAAACTGATGCTAAACACCTGTCAGAATACACTGACAGAAGTAACTAGCTAGCTCTATCCATGGGGAAACATCCCAGCTTGCACACACAGATCCGCATCGGACTTCACCCCGGGCCGTGCATACTAGGAATATCCAACTAAGTGCTACCATTCCTAAATTGTAGAACAAGACTTGATATCGACCCTGCTGGGTAATTCGTTATCCCCTTTCACGTAGGTATACTGACGCAGACTCTTCCCGGTCACCTCAAAAATGTGCCCCGTAATGAACTAACATTTCTATGCACTCAATATTATCCAGAACGCCGAAGATAGGAGGGCTACGAAACTCGCCTTGCGCAGTGACATCAAGAGTTGTTCTATTGTCTTCTCCTATGCAAAGTAGAGCTACAGCTTCAAGTCCGCTTGCCCCTTTATCAAACAGGCCTATATAAACCTTGGCCCTAATAACCGTTGTTGCTTCATTTTCTCCACTACATACCCTCCGCACTCCATGATATCTTTTCACCGAGTTGGACCGCTTTTATCGAAATAGGGCATTTCAGCCCACCCACGAAGATATTCCATGGGAAGACATCAAAATTTCTCAGGCGAGTCATAGCGCACGATATGAAAATGAACTGGTACTCCGCTGACGGAACCCGGAGTTCCTTGTCAGCCATTGTAAGTAGTGCTCTGCAACATAGGAGAGATAAATTAATAAGGATTCATCAGCGTTGCTTAGAAATCTTCCATGCTATCGGCCAAATGCGGTTTTAGCAAAGTATCGGTTCGCAAAGTATAAGACGAGCAGAAACGCCCAAGTCGACCTTCAGAGCCGCAGGACCAGGCAAAGCCCATCATTCTTCAACCTAAATCAGGAGATATTCATTACTTAATATTACTATTGTATATTCGGCTTTATTCTTCAATATGACCACCTACCTAGTCACCGGCGCAGGGCGAGGCCTCGGTGTGAGTCCCATACTCCCATACTCAGCTCCAGGAACTAACCCTAACTGTGTCACCACAGTACGCATTCATGAAAATACTGGCCGGAACTCCCAGCAATATTGTGATTGGTCTTGCCAGGAACAAATCTACGGTTGAAAAGCGCCTAGAAAGTGATGGTTTGAACGCACTTATCCTTGAGGCAGACATAACCAATCAGTCAAGTCTGTCTCGTGCCGCGGAGGCTGCAAATGAGTTCCTTGGCGAAAATGGTATAGATGTGATCATCAACAATGCAGCATACGTGAGCGAGAAAACAGCACTCAGATCACTTCAGGAGTTGTAGGAAAAGCAATCCTAAATCATTCCTTGGTCAAGGTTAACCTAGATGCACAGCGAGAACGATGCCCAAGCCGTTATTGATGATACCCAACAGAGCATCGAGGTTAACGTATTCGGTGTTTTGAAGACTATCACAACATTCCTACCGTTGGTTAAACGAGGAGGATTAAAAAAGGTTATCGCGATATCCAGCGGGATGGGGGACATAGGTCAGCTATGAACGATATTCTGATTCTGCAGGGAATTCATCTGACGCTTCCTCTAGACTTCATCAATGAGATTCAACTGTCTATCGCAGCCCCGTATGCCGTAAGCAAGGCCGCACTAAATACCCTGATGGCCAAGCTCGGCGCCACATATGCGGACCAAGGCATCCTCTTTGCATCAATCTGCCCAGGACGAGTCGACACGGCCGGGCCTGGGGCTTCTGGTAAGTGGCTCATCACTATGCTCCCTCTTGCAAGCTAACTATATGCGTGTAGTGGCGAGCGACGACCTGGCTCGACTCGAGAAAATTGCAACTAAATTTGAAAGCTACGCCCCTGGCTTTGAACCGGCGGCACCCGAAGTTGCGGCAAGAAGTGTTTTGGCCGCAATTGGACGGTCATCCCTCGACGGAGGATACAGTGGTTCGTTTCTCAGCCACAATGGAAGCAAACGATGGATGTGAAACCTTGATTATGTGCTCATGTAAATGATTCGTCCGTCATTCAGCAAGATCTGTAAGTTTCTGTCAGATGATCCGAGATGCTGAGTCGGTCGACGTGGATTGGAGACTTCGATATATAAGACATTTATACTAGATGAGCAGGAGTTGGTAATAATGCGGCAAGAAGTTGAGCAAAATATAATCTGAACCGTTCCTCATGAATTCTACATTGGTTTGGGATTAAAATTACTGGTGCTAAGTACAATGATAATCACAATAGCTATGACAGCCCCAGGCAAGATAGTGAACACTAGGACCCTTGAAGTTACTTTCTTTTTGTCTTTGTAATGTGTATCGATGTATCTACCAAAGGCGGAGTCATCTATCTCTAGCAGCCGACAGTGTGGGCGAGGGAACTTTCGCTGGCTTCGAAGTTTTAGGGCTAGGTAGCAATCACTGTGGAAAGCGATAGGATGCTAACGGAGATTCATGGCCCGGTTATAGCATAATTACGTGTTCTTGTATAGTGGTATTTGTGCTCTCTTTAAGCCGTAGGGAGTATAACTAAGGAAGCAGACCCCTGAACTCGGGAATTTCTATTCTTTTCAGTGTCAGATCAATCGAGCTCATGTTTACGCTGTTCCTACCTAACACATTGCAAAAAACCATAGAGCTCCACTAAGAATCTCATGTGTTTTCTATCGAATCCCTTAAAGAAATACATTTTTGTGCGAGAAACAATCACTGTGTATTTTTGAAGCTCCTTCGTCTTCTTGTCAACTTGACGCAAGAAAAGTATACTAATAGCAAGTGTCTAGAAAACTCCTCAGCATGGTATCCTCGTTAGTAAACCCGGGTTGCCCTATGTCTTTGAGGATCAACTCCGCTCGTTGGATAGCCTCGTTAGCATCTGAGAGATAATTTCCTGGTAGATCTTGGTCAACTCCCTTTACAATGTCCGGTCGAATCGCGCGGACCTTTTGTCGGAGCTCGTTCCAAGTAGAATGTTTATAGTAGGCGAAGATGCGCTCGTTTGATACCGAAGACTTGGCTACTGCAGCAACTAGGAGGCGTGCGGTGTCTTCGACATCAATTAGGAAGCCTTGGAAAGATAGTATTAACATTTACAGCGTCAAAGTTGCCGCGTGATAGGAAGAAAACTCACCCAGAGACATGGGAACAGTGTCCCAGTTGCCAGCCAGGGCGTTCTTGAGCAGTCCATTTGAAGAAGTCGCACCAATAAGCCCACGACCAAAGTTTCCATCCGGGACCACACAGTTTGCCACGAACGGTGGTTTGTTTTCCGCAACCCAAGACCAGAAACTCAACTCTGCTAGTGTTCTGCCAGCACTATAGACATCTAACATCCACTCGAAGGTGTCTTTTCTCGGCCCACAACAAGTATTCAGCACAGAATCCAAGTTATACGTTCCAGTCGTGAGACTCTGTGGCTTATCATCGTAAAGAGCCGTCTCGACGGCTTTGGAACTGGAGCTAAGAACGTAACGCTGCACTCCGGCTTTGGATGCTGCCTCTAACGTATTGATCGTGGATTTGACGTTTCGGCTGACAACCTTTGCAGGATCAGGATCAAATACTATTGGCGTTGAGACATAAATAACTCCCGCAGCTCCTCATAGACTAGTTAGCTAACGACCTTGGAACTTATCAGGAGACAGAGAGTATCCTACCATTGAAGGCTTCATGAAAAGCACCCGTCTCTTCGAAATTTACCACCGAGACCAGCTCGAACTTTCCTGGCCACTTCTCATCAAACAGATTGCTCATCCATTTAGAATGTTGGCCAACATCCCTAACAGTCCCTCGCACTTTATACCCAGCCTGTAGTAGTTTCTCACACGTCTCTACACCAATGAACCCATTTGCTCCAATGACCACAACAACAGAGTCAACCGGAATTGCGGGGTCCTTGATCTGCATCGTAACCAAGAGTTCGTGAACTGTAGAACAAAACGCTTACAAGGGAACCAAGTCACTTCTGTGGGTTGAGAGCAGTATTAAATATCTGAACATTATTTTGCGGGGCTATAGGTCTTTCAAATACGCACACCATACAAATAAAAAGACGTTAAAATCCAATTCTAGGCTGCTTTGTTTGTAATCTGGTTCATCAATGAGACCGCAAAGCATGAACGCGGAACTCCGAGTACCGTATCCCTAAATAGAAATGGAATCCACTTACTAAGTACCTGACTTCACACATGATGGGTTGCTGTGAAAATTTTCGCTGCTCATTCGCATTTTGTGCTCTATACTAATTTTAGTGCTATATTTTTCTCACCTTCGACCTGAAAATGTCCTCTAGGGTTAGAATCGGACTTCCGAGTACCTAGGTATGGATGCCGGCAGCCCTGTCTATCGAGTGACACGTATCGACCTCCAGACAGCAGAATATATTTTTTGCCGTTGAAAGTAAGCCATGAATTATGCTAGTACGTACACCTATCCGCAACTAGACCCTCTCACGCTATATAGAATGGAGTAGTTAATGAGCGCACGTACAGGGGCATGGGTGGTTATTCTGTATTCATTTGCTGGTTATCGGGTCACTCAGAGTGAATACAAAGTCATTGTCAACGCTAATTAGCCCTATTTCATTAACAATTTCCTATTTTTTTCTTCTCTTCTCTCGATTGAGATGCGACCCCCCCGATACAGAAACATATTTTTGCGTCACCCGGAAATAATAAGAGTAATAAGCGCACCGGAGGCTCTGTTATTATGTACATATAGAGTTCTTATGAATTAGTGCTAGGGCTAGACCTAGTGCTGGAGCACTGAAGGTGCGCGCTTGCTCTCCTCTCATCGAATTCTTTTGTATCGTACGTTGATCTTGTAGCTCGAATACCGGACCTGTTCTGTGCATGATGAATGGGCGTGGTTATATATTTAATTCTCTACGTGTTGTATGTCGTACCTAGGCATGTCGTATATCCCAAATAGCTCGGCGTTACACGGTATACGATATTCATCCAAACATCGTTAATATATGCACCTGATACTCAACAGTCGGTTTGTATATTTAATCCCTGTGATGCCCGCCGCGGATGGGATCTGTCCGACCAATAGCCTGCTGAAGTTCTAGTTTGTGGTAAAAGCAGCGCGTGTGGCGATATCAAACTAGTATCCCGATGTCCGTAAGATGTCCTTTCTAAATATCGTTAAAGCTTGCAGCGTAGTGCCTGAATGTACTCCGTAAATGAAGACTAAAATATCTCCGCGGCGATAGATTCTTAATACTTACCAAATTAGGGAATACTCCGTGCTATATTTCGCACTACGTATTTAAAAGCGTAGCCCCTACTGGTCTGGTGTCTTGACTCTTTGTTTACACTACAATTACTCGATGCCTCTGCACTAGTGTAGTGTGTTTGCACTCAGAGAGTCTCTTTACTCGGTGTACGGGTGTGGTGTCTTTATACTTAGTGCTTCCGTGCTAGTCCAGTGCTTCTACACTCGGTGCCTCCAGTGTTTTCACACCTAGTGCACCTATCTGGTGTATTTGTACTCAGTTTTTCTGCACTGATCATTTGTCTTAAGATCGATTTCTTGTTATAAAGTGGAGCTAGAGCACCAGTAAGCTTACCGCGTATTATTGTCAGTCATGAATGCTAATAACTTAAAATTAGTCAGTGGCTAGCGAAATATGCACAAGGGTCTGTGCTGCTGCCTGCGACTGTCCCACACTACGGCAGCCGATTACAACATCTCACGCCCTCGTACTACGCAATGAGATTGCGACCTAGGTGTCTGAGCCTATATTATATGTAGTCCGCGCGCCAGCGAAGCAGCCTTTGTCTTATCTTTGAGTCTCATTCCTCCGCTTTCGAATCTTGTTTTCCGTACATTACTTTGCAAAGCCCCTTTTCGCAAGAACAGTCATCATGCACGTTATCCTCACAGGAGCGACGGGCTTGGTCGGCTCTGGTGTTTTGGATGCTATGATCAATACCAAGGGGATCTCAAAGATCTCGATTCTAACCCGAAGTCCGGTTAGAATGGCAGAGGATAGAAGGGATCCGCGAATTAGTGTGATTGTCCATAAAGATTACAAGAGTTATCCCCAAGAAGTGTTGTCCCAATTGAAGGGAGCAACAGGTTGCGTTTGGGCACTTGGTATAAGTCAGACTAGAGTTGACGCTGAGTGAGTTCACACTGTGCCTGGAAATATCTCGGGCTAATTTGCAATAGGGAGTATGTCACGATTACGAAGGATTTTGCACTCGAAGCTGCCAAAGCTTTTCAAACGCTACCACCACAGGGCGAACCTTTCAATTTCGTCTACGTTTCGGGTTCCGGCGCTACAACCACCCCTGGTCGTTTCTCTCCGCTGTTCGCGCGCGTGAAAGGCGAGACAGAAACGGCTCTTGCGGAGATGCGTAAGACCAATGAGCTCCTACATACAATTTCAGTGCGCCCTGCATTCATCGACGAAAAAGAACACGCTGCCATCAAGCCGTATGTCCCAGTGAGACCTGTCTCTGAACGCGTTGTGCGGATGTCAATTGGTCCTTTATTCCGTGCTACTGCCCCAAGTATTTGCAGTCCGACAGAGCGCCTAGGACGGTTCACGACGGAGCTCGCGATGGGTCAACATCAGAAGCAATTGGTTCCCACCAAGGACATCCAGATGATCGGTGCAATGCCTTTATTAGAGAATACAGCTTTCCGACGATTAGCCGGACTTTAGAAGTGGGGAGTATTCATCGCTGAATTACCCAGCAAAAATAATTTTAATACAGTATTTAACCTAATTAAGCAGATAGGATTGATATTCTGTTGGCGGATACTTTTGCTGGTATTAAAATCTGCATTTTTATGTAGAGCACTAGTCTTTTTTCATGGTGCTCAGGCTGCGCTGCGCTTATAGGGCTAGCATAATATGGGTTAATGCCAACCTTAATCCATATTAATAGGTGTTAAGTTCATATCTTATAATCTACTCCTATTTTAAATGCCTAGGGTTTCTACGATGCGGAACGATACATGATGATCATCATCACCATCGATCAGTCAATCAACATTAATCGCATAAGAGGAGTAGCAAAATGGTTTATATGTATTTGAAACGTTAAACGTCAGTCAAGACGATCTGGCTGTCCTATAGACAAACTTCTCGCCACTAGTCTTTTTTTTCTTCAAATCATCCAACCCCCTGTAATAACCGTGCTAACCAACCATCTCTGACCGTCTCCTTGTGAGGCTTCAACCCGTTATCATCCAAAAGCTTCTCTGTCAACGCCATAAAAATTTTCACCACTCAAAATCATCCTGGCTAGCTAGATAATCCAGAGACCCAACAGTAAAAGACTCCCCGAAAATAGAATGCATGTTTGTACAGACGCTCACGATATCCTTCCTGGGGCTTTTGTTGCCCAGAAAAGACGCGTAGCGGCAACCCGCTGAGTCTGATGAGAGGGCTTCGGCACATAGTTTGGCTGATTTCTTGGCTGACGGTGTTTCAAGTAAGCTTGAGTTTGTTCTGTGTGAATTCGCGAATCTTGGACCCGACCCTCCTGTCTCTGTAGTCGAAGACTTCGTCTACACAGAGGCTTCTGACATATCCGAAGTTTTTTGTCGAACATATCGCCAGGATGGTATAGCCGGACCTGTTCGCACGGTTATCTCTACGATTCGCGAAATGGCGAGAGCAACAAATGTACAACTTGGCGTATTGCACACCCAGTGAACCAGTCGCGGTGGATCCGCCATATATTAGAAGAAACGCCTTCTCCTTGATCGGGTCATTAGGAAGGTTTATCTTCAAACCCTTCTGGTATAAACCCTGCATGATGGTTGCCACGCCAATTGGGAGGGTGGTTGTTTTCTTAAAACTCAGGTCCTTAGGGATCTTGAGCTGTAAATCTCCCTTGGCCACGATATACTCTGCAAATGCTCTATCGTCTGGCTGCCGGACATTCCCTCCGTGTGTGACACCAGCAACTCGATCGCCCTTGGTCCATGTCTTGGTCACGGCTTTACCGACTTCCTGGACGGTACCAGCAAAGTTGGAGCTCAACAGAGCGCCATCGCCGACAAGTTTGCGATCCATGTGTTTCCAGCCTGTAGGGCTTAGGGCGACCGCCACACTTTTGACAAGAATGTACTCATCGCTAAGTCCGGGGACGGGACGATCTGTTTGTATGACGGTTTTGTTGTTGTGAGTGCTGCTTTCATAGTGGCGTATTGGTGGATGAATAGATTGGGACTGTGGTTAATTTCCCAGTAGTTCGCTGTCACGCTTTTTTAAATTTACTCTTGGGATATGAATTGCCATATTCTTTACTGATTAGTGCATAATCAAGCCATCCCCGAGACGGGCCACAGGGCTTGGGGCTTTTCGCATGATTATAAATTTTTCGATGGCGCAAATAAATATCACGTCATGTTGCAAACCGATCTGATGTCAACGGCTTAGTACGCTGGGTAAAGCCGATCAATGGAGCTGGACATATTAATTTGTGCGAAGTTGCGCTGTTCGTGCAGGACGAAAAAGGGTGCTGGAATTAATTGCGCGGTCCACGACTTGCGCGTACAAGGGAGCATAGCATGGAAACTAAAACAACGACCTGAAGCTCACCAAGGATAAGTATAACCCCTTGTGTAAGAATAAATGATTCGACTTATTTCCTCCGATAAGCTGGTCCTCTTCTGTACAGACAGCTTTGAAACCCCCTTCACCTTTCTCAGTCTTTGATAAATTTGATAAGTAGGAGTAAGTCTGGTTGACATATGGTACTCGTCTTGTATTTTACTTATTACCTATCCAATGCGTGGCGGGTCATTCGGTCTCTGGGAATAGATTGTATACCGAGGACCAGTCAAGAGACTCGTGCAGCAAACTGTCAAAAGCGTTGTAAGCAGAAATATCAGACCAAGAACCCCACCCTTCAAGGTGAATATCATCGATGCCAATAAAACTCGGATCTGTAAAGGTCTCCATCGACACATCGCCGCCGGATTGTTTCTCTGATGCCGGTTTTATTTCCGTCATTCGATCCGCTCTGTCCCTCAAACTCTCCATAACTTCGTAGAGACTATGGGCCACTTTGTTATTTGCAGCGTAAATGCAGCCGCCGGCAAAGGATTCATCGACCGATTGCCAGGGTGACGACGCTATCATTTCTTTAGTTCTCTCCACAAATCTTGAAAACAATTCAATTCTTCCGGTAAATTCTCCCTTGAAATGGGTATCCACCTGTAGATTAACTAAACAGTTCTCGATGACGTTTTTGCAAAGCACCACAGCCTTGAAAAGGAGAGGGCGAGGTGGTTGGAACTTGACACCGTCCAGTCTCAGGTTCTCCACACACGAAACCAATTTGTCCAAGACCAAGTAGAGTCGGTTTCGATATGATCTACCGAAGCGACTAACAAGATCTGAAAAACGGTCATGATATTCATTCGGGGATATTTTGTTTTTGAGGTCGTCAATAACTCGAGAAGTAGGTTTAGCAATATCCCCATAGGAGGGTCCCTCATTGGCTCCCTTTAGACTGTCTGATCTCGCTTTGGATGGATGCCATAGCGCAAATAATTCCGAACCCGCACACGTCAAGGGGCACCCATTTAGATAGCAGTTCTAGTAAAGATCATACAGCCAGCAACTGATCATGGTTCTCGTAACCAGACCAGTTTCCGATGAATTCATTATTGAAATCAACATTTTCCAACGCTTTCTTTTCGGTCGTTTCAATTCTCAGCGATACGCTGTCCAAGTTATCCCAGTTTCGCTTAACGCATGTCATAGCATCCATCATAATGAAACTTCCTCTTGCACTTTGTACATGGTATATAACGCTAGGCGAGCATTCATAGGATTTCAAAAGGGGCCGAAATAACTCCACTTGGGGTCGGGGCGGCTCAAGTATTTGTTTCACGTCTTCAAGGGGTTTTATGAAGAAATGATCCAGAATCGCATGGACACAGTACACTTGAAAAGCTTGCGATGATTGCACAAGAATATTCTCTAGGTTGTGAAGATTTGTAGCCTGCTTCAATTGACGAATGGCCTGTGATGGTAACATATCCAAACGGTCAGCAACTCGGTATGCGATGTTAATATATATTTCTGAATTGATGGACATATCATATATGCGCGACGCTTTGCGAGCTAACCAATGCAGTTGGATTATAGTTTGCTAATAGAGGAGCAACCGCGAGGGAGTCTGGGTGTATAGAGGGTGAAAAAATAAATATCTGGCGGTAAGTTGACACAGCAAGTTGAATGTTCTTTACCAACGGTTTCGTATAGAGGGGATTATCAGCCATTTCGAAGGCAATCAAGCAAAGCAGGGCAAAGAGCAATTTCGTCGAAGAACTAGCACTTCCACGGGAAATCAGTCGGTTTCGTATGTTAACCAGAGTTGGTATCTGTGGTGTGAAAAAGCGATGCCAACCTAGGCTGATATGTACTTTTGATAAGTGGAAGTCGACATCGAAGCTTTCTGTTTTGAATGAATCGATTGCTCACCATTTATCAAGCGAGGTGGCTATCTCATCGCTAACAAGGTCTAATAAAGGTAGGTTAAATCGTGGCATTGTAGGTGGAATGGTAGAGCCGAATGCTACATCACGGGCCAGGGTGGAAGAAATAAAACGGGTGGAGTCGACCATTGATTGGAATGTGTCTTCAAACTGTGACGCCTTTCCCGAGATGGACGCAGTGCTTTCATCGCCATCACCACCATCGTGGTATGCATCTGCGTATAAATAGTCTTTGACGTCAGAAATAGCCGGTGAAGGTACATTATCATCACTCCCGACAGTCGACACGCTGCCGTCAACAGTTGGCGTTGTTAAATACTCACCATGCGTCCGAGAATCTAAGGGCGGACCTCGTCTTTGCGACGGGCGTCCCAGGGCAGTGGCCTCGATAATGCAGTCCACGCCCATACTGCGACATCGTTTGCAGGCCTTGTCGTTAGCCAGTGGGCTTCCCAGGGGACGAATGTCGCCGGGATTGGGGAGCACTCATTTGATCTTTCTTGATCTGCATCGCTGGCAAATGTACCGAGCGTACTTTCCTCTTGGGCCTCTCTTGTGCTGTACATTCCCCAAAAAGGAATTACGCTCGTACATCCTAGCGAAGTCGGTGGTTTTTCTGCCTGTGATTGGCAGGCAGCGTTGGTGATCGTCCCTGAGGCTGTTTAGCGTTCCAGCCCCAGGCAGCCAGGCTCGCATTCGCCAGCTAGGCCTAATTAATGCTAGTTCGGCGAACCTTGCCAGATATGGTAAAACTTGAAAAACTTGATGAAACCATACCCATTTCGTACATACTAGTAAAACGTGCGGGAGTCGCTGGTTCACAGCTGGGTATCTCTTTTACTTCTATTTACTCTTTCATACTCCATACTGTGGTAATTAATGATGGGATTGATGTGTTTTTTCACGGAAGTACTATTTTCATTGCCTTGTTGAACTACCGACTTCGACAGTGCCAACTCACATAGAGAAACGACAATACTAGGTGGAGAACGATGCCGGACAAATCCAGGCTTCTCTCCCAATCACAGCCACGGGTCTTATCAAATGACTCCCACTCACTTTCTCCACATTCTTCCCCTTCTTTTTGTGTTCTCTTGCTGTTCCTTACTCTGTAGAGTAAACCCGGTACGACTTTACAGGAACCGGCAGCCCATATGTACTTCCATACCCCGCACAGCCACAACGTTGATCTACGAGGGGAACACGCTCCACGCTTACCTGCAAAATGTTTTTCTCTGTGTATGTAGTACTCGGTACGGAGTAAAATACTGGTTGATCGCATGCCAGGCACTCCGCACTAGAGTTGGACTCCTGGAACCGAGAACCCTAACCCCGTCTGCGTGGCTGCTGCTTAAGTGCACCTTTCCTTCTTAACACTGGTTTCTGACTAATATCTGATATCATGCCAATTGGATTCGTGACATGGTAACATCGTTGACAATAAGATGCAATAAATAACCTTGCCTGATTAAGCACTAGTTCCATATGTATCAAACGCACCAACTCTTAACTACACGTCCTCCGTGGATTCCTTGGTAACATAAAATGTGCATACAATTAATAATTATGCATTAATGATCGTTATCGGTTGCACAACGTAAGTCCCTTCACGCTTCAATAAAACCAGACCAGCCAGAAAAAAGCGGTGCCTGGCACTGTGGCCGTTGACGTGAGGCTGAGATTCGAAGTAACATTTATTTACCACTACTTTCGACTTCTACGGCATATCCCTGACCCGAACACTCAAATCTTCATATTTTTAGTACATTATTCATCACGAGTGCATCGCCAATGAGCTCACCAAGTGCCTGGCGCATTATTGTGGCTGCCGCCGTGGTCCAGCTGCTCCTCAACTGCGGCAGTCATATCAGTCTCGCCCCACAAACCGCCATACTCCAGGACATCATCTGCAAGAAATACTACCAAACCCACGACTTGGACCCTGATCTTTTGGATCGATGCAAAGTGGAGCCAGTACAGAGCGAGGTCGCCTACATCGATGGCTGGAGAGCGGCCTTCGAAACTCTTCCCGGTACACCAAACAAACCCTCTTGCTCTGTTTCTCTATTATTAATACATTTCTCGTTCACGTATCTATATAGCTATCTTGCTCGCGGTCCCATATGGTGCACTTGCAGATTCTGTTGGGCGTAAGAAGGTCTTGCTTCTTGCAATTGCGGGCTTGTTTTTGAACGATACATGGATGCGGCTGGTCTGTAAGTCAAAAAAGAATCCCTGTCCCCTTGTATATCTTGGCAATGAATGAATGCACACTGAATGTACCTAGACTGGTTTCCAAACCTTTTCCCAGTTCACACTGTCTGGCTTGGAGGTCTGTGGCAGGCTTTCGGTGCTGGTTCCGCAACGTTGGGCTCCTTGACATTCGCCATGGTAGCCGATGCCTGTCCCACCGAGCAGAGGTAAATCGTCCCATCTGACAAAAGAGAAAAAGAAACTTTGAAACAAACCAAATTGACATCGCATAGGACGACTGCATTCTCTCAAATCAAAGCGGCACAGTTGATCTCCCAGCTCATTTTCGTGCCACTTGGCGGTGCCTTGATCGCCGTTGACCCATGGATTCCAATGCTGATTTCAACGGCGTTTATGGTGGCGGGATTCGTCGCCGCTGTGCTTTTCATCCCCGAGACCCCGCCGCGCAATGAAAATAGCAGAGAAGGAGGGGAGACGGAGCCTTTGATCCCAGCAACGAGATTAATTCATTCCAGTCGGATACAGAAGCCATGCGCCGGGGTGGCGGAGATTAGGGACTGGGTGAGAGCCAACTGGAGAGTTCTTCCCATTGCGTTTTGTTTCTTCTTGTTTTACCTGGGAGAAGCAGGGAGTAGCAACAGTCTCCTGCTCCTATATGTGTCGAAGCGACTGGGGTGGTCTTTAAGCCAGGTAGGGAAACCAGAAACACAAGAACGAGAACGGAACTAATACCCAGTTCAGGGATCATACCTCATGTCGCTCCAGGCGGGAGTTCACTTGGTGTCCCTCATCCTTCTTATTCCGGGAGCGTCTCTGGTTCTTGTTCGCTGGCTGGGTCTTCCTGTGGCAGTCAAGGACAAGCGCATCGCGCAGGCCAGCGGGGTTTTCCTTATTCTTGGATCCGGCTTGCTCTTCCTGGCCACATCCTGGGTGCCTTTGGTGGGGGGCAAGTTTTTGTCTTCCCTGGGCGGCGTCTTTGCACTCCCCGTTCGGAGCCTTGCGACGGGCTTGGTGGATGCGAGCCAGCTGAGCGCCCTGTACAGTGTGATCGAGGCCCTGACATACAGTGGGACACTGATCGGCGGGCCGTTGCTGGCCAGTGCATTTCAGTGGGGGATGCGGATCGGGCCGTTCTGGACGGGTCTGCCGTTTCTGATTGCTGGCGGATGTTTTGCGCTGTCGTTGTTGGCCGTCTCCGTGGTGGGGTGAGATCGTGGTGTATGTAAAGAAATGTATGCGTGGCAATAAATTTGTTTCTGCCTAGCCAGAATCGCGTCGTGATCATGGAAATAAGAAACGTCCCAAGGTCTCTAGTATAATTAATTGACTTCGGTTAAGCTCCTAGTTACCTAAGATCCATAGATTTCAAACAGACGCAACTTCCATCTGTCACAGAAATGTCGACCATCTGCCCCCCTAACGCCGATAACAAGTTTGGTCCGCGTGTCGACACGAATTGTCGCCGTTTCGACCTTACCCTGTGGTTTGAAGATGCCTTCTTCACACTACTACCAGCCGCCGTGTTTCTTCTGCTCCTCCCATGGCGTCTGCACGCCTTGCGAAAGACGCCAGTCAGGCTTCAATCATTCCGACTGGTTATATTGAAATTGGTTAGTATGGCTCCTGTCAGAACAAAAGGCATTCGCATGGAACCGTGAGACTAACCACGCTATGATGCCCAGGCGCTGCTAGGCATGCTCTTTATCTTTGAACTTCTCTTCCTAGCAATTCGTATGCAAGAGCCGCGTTTATACACAACAGTTGCATTTTCTTCTGAAATCGTCAGTTCTATTGCCGTTCTAACTGCCCTGGTCTTGTCCTTCCTCGAAGATCAGCGATCCCTAAGCCCGTCTTACATTTTGGTCCTCTATTTCTCTGCGTCGACCATCTGTTCCCTGCCGCGGCTGCGCTCCCTGTGGATTATTTCCTCGGTGCCTGTTCAGAGTGCGCTTTGGACCGTCGTTAACGTGGGAACGGCGGTGGTCATGGTTGTCGAATCCGTACGCAAGACCCGGTGGTTACGCCCTCTGTATCGCCAGAGCACCCGCGAGCAAACTGCGGGCTTTTGGAGCCGAAGCTTCTTCATCTGGGTACTGCCGTTCTTCCAAGCCGGATACACTAGGAATATTCAACTCGCTGATATTCCGCCGGTTGATGCCGACTTGAAAGAACGATCAAATGAGCCCGGCCTACAACTTGCATGGGATCGTGTCCGAGCCCGTCACGGTCGCTATCTTCTTCTTCTCCGGGCTACTTTCTCAGCAAACAAGTGGCCGTTTCTGTCAGCCATTATACCGCGCCTGGCACTCACGGCCTTTACATTTTGCCAGCCATTTCTGGTCAACTCAGCTGTTTCGTATGTCAGCATAGAGGCAGGAGAGAGGCAGAGATATTACGGGGAAGCGCTCGTGGGGGCCTTTGCTCTTGTCTATCTTGGTATTGCAGTAAGCACGTTAAGGGGTGAAATAGACAGAATACGTTGAGTCTGATGAATGGTGGTAGATATCAAGAGCCGTGTATTGGCGACAGACCTATCGTCTGGTGACCAGGATCCGATCGGCTCTGACGGGAAAAATCTACCGGCATACCACTGCGCTTCCTGGGCGCAACGTGAAAGGTTTGGAGGCAGTTACGCTCATGGGAACCGATGTGGAACGAATTGTTGACTCATTTACTTATATTCACGAGGTGTGGGCTTCAACCATCGAGGTAATTATCGCCATCTGGCTCTTGACCCGGGAGATCTCTCTAGCATCATTGGTACCGTTGGTTGTATGTGTGGGTGAGTGGCTGGTTGTTTCCCAGTCGAACCATATTCTATTTGATTGACTTGGAATCCAGCATCGGTGTTCGGCGCATCCCAAGTTGCCACGAGGTTTGGGAAAGCTCAAAAGGCGTGGAATGAACGGGTTACAAAGAGAATATCGGCCACGATTAGCATGCTTGGGGATATGAAGTCTGTCAAGCTCCTTAGTCTCATGAGTGTTCTATCCCGCATTATAGAACAGTACAGGGACATTGAGCTTCAAACATCAGAGAAATTGCGCATGTTGCGTATCTGGAGGATCCTTGTCTGTAGGCATGCCTGTCAATGTTCCAAAAACCACCCTACTGACTAGATCGGAATAACTGTTCTTTAGCGAATGCTCCTACAACTGTTGCTCCGTTCTGTACACTCGCCACGTATGCCGCGATCGCGGTTGTTAAGAAAGACAAAACGCTACTCTCCGCCCAGGCCTTTTCTTCTCTGTCGTTAATCAACCTAGTTACCACCCCCCTACTAACCCTGTGCCAAGTTCTCCCATCCTTCCTTCAGGGTATTTCTTGCTTTAGTCGCATTGAGGTTTATTGTTTGAAAGTCCCTTCATCCGGCCAAATTCGTACGAGTGGCGGTTCCTCGCAGTCGCTCGCTGCGAATCTCACAGGCAACTCTACCGAGCTGACGGACCTGCCATCGGCGCCCGGCAGTAACGATGCCCTCTTTGTATTTGACAATGCTGACATCGTTTGGTCCTTGGGGACAGGTCAACCAGTCCTGCACAATCTAAGTCTGACTATCCATCCTGGGCTCACCGCGATAATTGGGTCGGTTGCATCGGGTAAATCAACATTGCTTCAGACTATGATTGGAGAAACAATTCTCGAGACGGGCTCCATGACATCAAATGCGGCCAGAGTTGCGTTTTGCTCGCAGACCCCATGGATCATAGACGATACAATCCGACGCAATATCACTGGCGGTGGTAGAACGGCCAACTTTGACCAGAAATGGTACGACTTTGCTCTCTTGGCTTGTGGGCTTCAGCATGAGCTGCAAAGCTTTCCCGCAGGTGATCAGACCCTTGCTGGAACAAATGGTATCTCATTAAGTGGAGGACAGCGGCAAAGAGTGGTCGGTAATCCCAGAACCCCCCACCCAATGTTCTGCCTAATCCTTGACAATACCATAATTATCCATGAGTGCGACGAGGTCTAAGAACCTGATTATCCTTTACTTACTTCCCTTCGCTCTAGGCTCTTGCGCGTGCGATTTATTCTAGGCTCCCCGTAGTTATACTAGATGATGTTACGAGTGGCCTCGATTCAAAAACGACGAGTACCATTGTCAGGCTTTTGTTCCACAAGGACGGCTATTTCAGGAAAGCGAGAATATCAGCGATTATTGCTACTCATAACCGTAAGAACTTATTAGCAAGGTGAACAGGACATACTGACAGTCACGTAGGACAGCTCCTTTGCCACATGGACGCGGTTGTGGTGCTGGAACAAGGCAGATGTGTTCGGTCTATATTCGGCGAAGAGGTCCTAAGTGAGGCCCCAGTTCGACATGGGGGGCTTCTCTCTCAATTGAAGGAATCAGCTAGTCTATACCAGAACGAATCCCTTTCTCTAGCTCAGGAAATCGATGATGCTCCTACAGAACCGGCTACTCACATGCCTACAGCACCCCCCCTCGCAGCCCAACCTGAAGAGAAGCAGAGAAACGCTGCCAAGGTTGTCAACGAAGTACGGAGACAACGTGCGAACTGGTCAACTTATGGTTATTATGGCCGAAGTGCAGGGATTTGGTCTATATTTTTGTGGACAATCTTCACTCTTGCAGGTGCTATTTTAAGCAATATAACGAGTAAGTTAATTAGGTCCACCGTGTGATTGATGATCTGAATAATTTGATTTGAAATATTAATTCGTACGCCACCAAACCAGCGATATGGATCCAGAGATGGACGGATGCGAATGAGATTGACCCTAACCAACACCTCGCATACTATCTTGGAGTGTATGCGTGCTTGGTCGTGCTGGCAAATGCCAGTATAGCAGGGGAGTGTAGGTAAGTGGTTTCCCCTATCCTTCATTATCGACCTCTATTCATACGTAAGTCATACGCGTACTTGTCGACAACTAAATATCTTTGCCTAGCATATTCTTCATCACAATAATCAATAACACGGCACGAAAAATGCACTCTGATCTACTGGAGACAACGGTTAGGCAAGTTCAATAGACTCGTGAGGTGTAGTAAATGGAGGGTCTTGTTATTATTTCTGACCAACCAATTACTTGACATCTAGTGCATCATTTTCTTTCTTCCAGAATACAGACACTGCTTCAATTATAAATCGGTACGAGTAGACTTTCCGCATTCCATCTGACGTCTTCGTGGCTGATAATCAAATTGCTTAGCTTCAGCCAGGATATCGATCTCATTGATATGAGGCTCCCTTCGCAAGTGATCCAGTTTACAACAGGTATCCTTCACCGAATTGGAATGAGTTGTAAACGTATAATTTGGAGAACATGGACTGATATTTATTTCCTTTATCGAGAAGGCGTCGCGTCGTGCGCCGTGCAATTGATCGTCCTCTGCGTTATTGGGAAATATCTTGCGGCGACAATCCCAGTACTTGCAATCACCCTATTCTTTGTACAGTCGTACTATTTGCATACCTCTCGCCAGGTCCGTCTTATAGACATCGAAGCCAAGGCGCCGCTCTACAAACATTTTATCGAGACTTCACACGGTATATCAACAATCCGTGCTTTCGGCTGGCGAGACGCATTTCACGAAATGCTGGCGGAAGCCCTAGACCAAGCACAACGTCCATTTTACATGCTTTTCTGCATTCAGCAGTGGTTGCAACTTGTACTTGACCTGATCATAGCTGCCCTTGGGGTGATCTTAATCTCCATCGCCACGGCAGTAACAGGTAGTCTTAGTCCTGGCGCACTCGGGGTGGCGCTGGTAATCGTCCTGCAATTTAACTCGAGTTTGTCGCAGACTATACAGGCCTGGACAAAACTGGAGACTTCGATTGGTGCGGTAGCCAGAGTTCAGCAATTTGTGCAAGATACCCCTGCCGACCCGGCTGGCACTGTTATTCCTGCCGCAGGGTGGCCATCGAGAGGAGGCATTCACTTCCATAACGCCGTTGCTAACTACGGGTGAGACCTTTTATTCCTTCTCTCTGCATTCTAATTTTGAACCCTGAAGACACTTTTTTTTTGCCTTGTTGTCTTGCAAAGGGGAGGCATAAGTTACTGACTTACTTCTCACAGATCCGATGACACTCTGCCGGTCATAGCAAATCTCAACCTGCACATCGCCCCGGGAGAGAAAATCGCCATCTGCGGACCTTCAGGAAGCGGGAAAACAACCATCATCATGGCTCTTATGCGAATGATTCCTCTCCAGAAGGGACAAATTACCATCGATGGCATAGATATTTGCACCGTTTCACCTGCGCACTTCCGGTTATGTATTAACATTATTCCGCAAGATCCTTTCTTCATGCCCGGTTCTATCAGACTCAACATTGATCCCCATAATAGCTACCGTGACGACGTGATTGAGAGTGCTCTTCGAAAAGTTCACTTATGGGAACGAATCACTGGTGATGGAGAAGTGGGAGAGGGAGGAGGTGGAATACTTGATGGGGAACTTTTAGCATCGGATTGGTCACAAGGTGAACGGCAACTATTATGTCTAGCCAGGGCATTGTTGGTACCTAGTCAAATACTGGTTTTAGATGAAGCTACAAGCAGGTACGCTACCTCTCTCCCGTTTCATTGTTGATTTTTCGTACACGGCGAGAAGTATTTTTATCATTATTATTATTTCTTCATTGACGCTTGTGTTGTGATATTCTCGTTGAAAATAGTGTCGACGAAGGAACAGCTTCTTTCATACAGAAAGTGATCGAGGCGGAATTTCGTGACCATACAGTCATTTCAGTTCTCCATCACTTTACCTATATCGATCGATTTGACCGGGTGGCTGTCTTGGGACAGGGGGTGATTATCGAGTGTGATAAACCGCAGATCCTTCTTGATAAACAGTCAGCGTTTAAAGAGCTCTACGAATTGCACACAAAGTAAATGTGGTAAGGCTAGCCTATAATTGCAAGTTTATCACCCATTACACGCTCGAGTAATCGGGCAAGTACAGACGTAACAATTAATAAACTTCACATAAAGAAAAGGGGCCGCTCTCACCTAGGTATTCAACGAATACATCATGAACTCTTTGGACTGTCAATTGTAGTACCCTACTGAAGCCGGTATATGCATCAGCAGGTAGATGTCAAGACTTGCCACTGTGAGCATGGATAGCAATAGGAAATGAACATGCTAGGAGAATACGAGGTGATGTCCACTAAGCCCAGGGAGCACGACGTTTAATGCCATTATCGTCTGACTTTCGAGGTGTCAAAGCATAATGTGCTGGTTTATATTCAAACATCGAACGTAGCCTAGGGTATGTATGACGTGGCACAGCTATAAATAGGCGGATAAATTCGCAAAGCTATAGGGATCACGCCAGTACTACCACCTTACTCTAACAAAGAATGAAAACTTTTCCGTTCTAGCTATAATTGTACTTATAGCCACGCTTTGCCCTATGAGTACTAAAAGATTTTCAATCAAAGAAATTGAATAACTCTCATATCCCCCTCCCCAAGAAAAGAAATCTCTTATTCGGCGTCAAACTGCTTCCCTCGGCGAAACAATGGCCAGGATATCGCCCGTCACACATGGAAGTCCTGCATTGACAATCGCATACAATAATCATGAAGAAACAGATAACTCAATTGAGATGTCAAGTCGTGATTTCCCTGCTGCCAGATCGGCATCTTCGTTCCCTCCCGCGGATAGAGGACACAGGGCTTGGCTCTTCCTCACAGGATGTTTCTTCATCGAGGCTCTTCTCTGGGGTATCTATTTCTTCCATATTAAAGAGGCTATATGATTCTTATAATCAAAATAGGATTCCCTCTGTCATACGGTGTGCTTCGGTACTACTATGTCACCCATGCTCCATTCAACAAAGATGACACTGGGGCGAGTGCCGTGGGGACGACTTGCTCAGTAAGTATCGACGTGGATTAAGGGGATATCCCTTAAGTATCTCACACTATCTACGCAGGGCATCCTCTACCTTTGCGCCCCAGTTCTTTACATTCTCCTCCAGCAGTATCCTAACATCCGCCGTGGCGCCTGCATTTTCGGCGTCATCACGCTCTCCCTCTCTATCATTCTGTCCAGCTTCTGCGGCTCTATCTCCACCATTATCATCACGCAAGGTGTACTATATCCCATTGGTGGCAGTTTTCTCTACCGACCCATCTATTTCTTCATCGACGAGTGGTTTGTTATGCGCAAAGGCTTCGCCTACGGCATCATGTGGGCGGGTTCTGGCCTCGGAGGGTTCTGTGGACCGCTAATCATGGACCAGCTTCTTGAGACTTATGGCTTTGAAGTCACTATGCGCGCCTGGGGTATTGCGATACTGGTGATTGCAGGCCCGCTGATGTGGTTTATTAAGCCTCGACTTCCGATCTCGCCGCCGAGGAGAAGGCGTACAATGATATTGGGGAGTGGATGGCAGTTTCTCACAACCAGAATGTTCTGGATTCTCCAAATAGCAAATATCTGCCAAGGACTGGGGTATTTCATGCCGTCCCTGTATTTTCCTCGTATGACCCTCCCATATTTTTCAAAGGCGTCGGTTGCCGATCTGTTCTAAATAATTGAAAACAGAATATGTCTCGTCTCTCAACTACTCCCCACTGATATCGTCTGTGGTTGTATGTGCATTAAACGCTGCGTCTATACCAGGGGTTGTAGTTTTGTCCACACTGTGCGACAAAACCAATATTACCAACATTCTTTTCGTCAGCACACTAGGATCCGCCATTTCAGTCTTAATTTTCTGGGGGCTCTCAGTATCACTTTCGTTGACTTTGGTGTTCGCTGTTATTTATGGCTTTTTCGCCGGGGGGTTCACATCTACGTACGCCGGTATAGTCAAATCTTTGAAGGAGATTGCTCCGGATTCCGAAATGGGGAATGTTTTTGGGCTTCTCAGTCTTGGCCGAGGCATCGGAAACGTGATATCGGGGCCGCTGAGCGAAGCTTTGTTGAACCAGGCAAAAATAGCGAATGAAGGGGGTCATGTTTCTGGATATCAGTCGGGATATCGCATATTAATTATCTTTACTGGGATTACGGCTTCCTTAGCAATGTGTGGTTGGGCTGGGAGAGCGCTGAAGCTGTACTAAATTGGTTCATCCAGAGCTCTGGTAATCTAATTACTGTGATCTAGGAGATGATTTCCAAACGACTTCTGTCCATGGATCCTTTCAATGGATTGATAATCACGGACGCAACAGGCTCAGGAGGTCTCACAATAGGTTCCCTTTAGATCAAGCCCATTTGGCAGGGCTCAGCGCAACAGCTCTTGTTCGACCGAACATGTATCCGGACTTCAAAGCCGGTATAAGTTGTATGGTTATGACAGGTTGGCGAGGAGCTTTCTTGACAATAGCTGCCCTCGTTGAAGGTATTTCTAGACTTAGCATTATTTCTTCTTCTTCTCTTCTTCTTCTCTTCTTCTTCCTCTTGTTTTCTCCGTTCAAATGCTAAAAAGCTTCTAGGCTGGTCGTCGTGACTATAGTATGTTCGTCCTACTCTTAACATTGATTACACTGGAGTTAAGACAAGAATCCAAAGCGAGAACGTTGATTCAGATACGATCAAATTCACCGTTTTCTATGTGCTATCTAATTATCCATAGTTCCTATGACTGCAAATATCTGTGCCACTATCTGCCCGCTTATTCGAATTTGAACTCCGAATTCGCCGTGAATATCTAAAGTGCGCCGGGGTCGCGGGCGTGTTCCCCAAAGGTCTTTTTGTCTTCGCTTTGTGTTAAGCTAGTTTGGACAGCAAAAACCTCACAGTACTTTTGCTTTTCTGTACGTTTTAGTCCTAGGCGTACGGCTGCCCTAAGTTGACAACTGACATATTTCCACATAATCAAACCCCCAAAGACCGAACCTCACAAGCATAAGATTGAGAGTACAACAAAACGCAAGAAACAGCTACAGGATCACACTCATACAACTCTCCCAATAAATCGTTCTACAAGAAGTCGCAAATTCTCTCTTTGCTATAAAATTCTGTACTGGCATACCATTTCCGGCAATTTGCATATCCATGTCCGGCTTAGTATTAGGTATCGGATGAACTTTAAATAAAGACCGCCCCAGATAAGTCGAAGCTGTACTCTGATGAGAAAGTGAGCGCAAATGGCGCTTTGTTTTTGTGTGTAGTGTACTCTCATTGGCTTGCAATTTTGGATTTGACAAACTCATACACGGTAAAACTCACGGCCTGCCCCGGTGCAACACGCATGACTCGCGGGGTAATGCCTCTATAAAGCGCGAGAAATCCCTCCTGGTGGACAGTCTCTGATGTGATTCTAATGACTTGGCGCAGAGAATCCTCTCCAGAAGATGCGGTCGATTGCTGAAGCCTCGTTTTGATTGTGTCAATCGGAGCGTTGAAAAATGGACCTACGGCACCGGCAATTAGACCGATCATGGTGGTTTGGTAGGGAGGGAGCTCGTTTGATGTAGAAGTACCAGTTGCATTTCTACTCTTGTTCGACATCGTTCTCGAGTCTTGGTCCCGTGTCAATAACACCTTCAGCTCGTTATACACTGTAAAGTTGGCGGCTTGATTCGTACCCTGTCGCAGTGCTGTCAAAGCTACACCGCGGTACAAGGAGCCGACCCCCTCCACACGCATCATTGTGACAACAGTATGGAGTGTACTCATTTTTTGCTTTGACCTCATTGGTATTTCAGTTGAGGTGCAGAACTGGGCATTCTGTGCTTGTAAACGAATCTTGACGACTTCAACCGGATTAACAACCGAGACAGCTTCGGTGACACCTGCAGCCAAACCAGCTATATTATTGTTGCTTGTGCGTCAGTAACAAAATCAAACGCGACTTCAATGTTAATTACTTGGAATACCTCATTGAGCGAGCTATGGCCCATAAAAACATCGGAGGGGAGGTTCAGAAACACACCGACAAAAGTTCCTTTTCTTGATATTTGCAGAGTACTTCGGTTGGTGATCATTTGTTTATAGCACTCGTATGAGGTGAATCGGATCGCCATTTTGGGAACAATGCCGCCCACAACAATCCCAAGGCCTCGGTATAGACCTGTAACACCTTCGGCCCTAATTATTGCACGACCAATCATCAGGGGATTGGTGACTAGAGTCTTTGGCTAGTGAGCCTGGCAACACGTAAATTTATAGGAGCGCCTACACACCCTTTGCTGCACAAGTTGCTTTGACAATTGCATATGCACTTTGATTGTATCTATTCTTCAAGTCAGTAATTAATACTGTCATTTTCATACCTGAAGATGAGTAGTATACCCAATGGGTGACATGCAAGGGCTTCACACATGCCGGCCATTCCACCCGCTATATAAAACATGATGAGTATAAAACCATTCATTTGTCAGACATGATGTACGACATACTCACCAATGATGTTGGTAGCTACAATTCCCTGGGTTGGAAGGGCTACAGGCAAAGTCTTGGTGACCATGATTTATGCCTTGTCTATCTGTGAGTGTTTTAACCCTAGATAGAATAGCCAGCAGGAGGGGTAAGTACTACTATACTATTGAAGTAAGGAAAAATAACAGAATGAAGATGAGAGGGAAGCTAGATATCAAGGGAAGACATAACAAGCTGTGTCCTATTACTACCTAGGCACAAGCTTATATTGAAGACCTTGAAGATAATGATGTGATTCAGTCTTGGATGAAGCAAACAGTGCTGAGCAGGATAAACATGGTAATTTGCCTCTTACTACCTAGTTAATCCTCTATATGAGCTCATCTATAATATCGCGTATTATTTGAATATGAAAATTACAAATCTTTTCAGGGAATCGCGTTTTAGTGTTCAAATTTCGGCATTCAGTTTAACACCTTGTCTGCTGCAGTATATCCAGCAATTGTGTACATTGCAAATGGAGTGGATTCAGACATCCTGTGGTTATAGTCCTACGTCTATGACGAGCTTTATGCACAAAACTATATGCTTTGAGCTGAGACGCCAATTTTATAACATATGCAGCTAGGTCTACAGGGAGATCTGCATTTTCCAACATCCCTGTGGGTGTGTAAGACCCCTGTGAAAGCGGATGCAGTGTTTTCATCCCCCGAAGACACTGCAAGCTAGGGCTTTTAGACACTTTTAACCCGTATATTTATATAATTGGCAAAATATTCCATCATTTCTGCACTAATTTATAGGATATCATGGAATCATGGATTGATCGGTGTCCCCGCTATATACATCGGCTGATTACAGCCAATGATCACAACTGGTAGATAATGTTGGCAAGTTATTGCATCACTTAGGTTATAGTAAACAATAATCGAAAAATTCATATTTGTAAAGTCATTCTATTAGCTAATTCACTTACAACTATGTGATTATAGGCCAAGTGAACGCCATCTTTATATTTGTTTGGTTTCCACATTCGGAGAAATTGAGCATTTACAAAGACCTCGAAGCATTTCTGCTACCTATGTAGTTGATGAACCACTGTCTCTTGATATATTGAGTTATAATTAAGATACATGGAACGCACATTCTAAAGTTATACCAATTTTCCATCAGCCTCCTTGCCCTCCAAGACCTTGAGCAGGGATTCAACAACAAAGCAGCCATTGCGACTTTGATTTTCCTGCGTACTGCCGCCAATATGCGGAGTGATAATGACGTTTTCGTAGTCAAGGAACTTCTGGTATGTACTTAGTGTCGGCGGCTCGATTTCAGTAGTGTCCAGTGCAGCGCCACCAATCTTCTTGTCGAATAAGGCATCAAGCAAAGCGCTCTCGTCAACGACACCTCCCCTTGAACAATTGATTAGAAATGCAGTATTCTTCATAGCATTCAATTCAGGGGCGCCAATAAGCTTTCGTGTAGAGTCAACTAGGGGCACATGCAGAGTGACCACGTCAGCCACAATGAGCAAATCATGTAACGTGGTAGCACGGCTATGTTCAATCTCTTTCCAAGCGTCTGAAGAGGCGTAAGGGTCGTAAGCTACAAGAGAACATTCAAAGGCACGTGCCCATTTCGTCCCGATGATGCGACCGATATTTCCCATGCCTACTATCCCGATGGTTTTCCGAAACATGCTGGTCCCCAGCACCTGTGAGCGGATAACGGTGGTTCCACCTCGGATAGCGCGGTCGATTTCAGAGACACGTCGGCTCAGTGCTAGTGTCAACGTCAGGGAGAGCTCAGCGACACTCTCACTGTTGAGTGCAGGCGTGTTATGCACTGCAATGCCGTGCTTCTTGGCGCCGGTCAAATCAATGTTGTCAACGCCGACGCCCTGCTTGACAACCACCTTGAGTCGGACAGCCTTAGCAAAATCCTCCTCTGTGAGGGTTGAGTCGGACCTGATCATGAGTCCGTCAGCGTCAGCATGCCAGTGCGCCGTTCGTGGATCCCCTGGCAAGATTGTCTCGACATTGGGTATATTCAACGCCAGGTCAATGGCATCAGGGTGATACGGATCCAAGATGTAAACTTTGAACTTCAAGGCAATCTCCATTGTGCAAGTCAGAATTTTCGTATTTTTGTAAATAGAAATAATAAAGTGGCACGGCGTTATAACTGATGTCTCTTGATATCACAGTTAGTAAATGTAACAGTGAGATCGTGGGAAGACAAGATGGTTTCACGACGCTATTTATAGATAAACATGATATTCGACCCTACGGAGTTGGGCAGTACTCGACTACTTCACTATTATCAGAATAGGCGAAGAAGAAGTGGTAACAACTTTCAATTTAGTAATAAACCTCAGTCTCCATGGATCCATGGTGTCAACTCAGCTGAGCTTAGCCATGATGACATCTCAGTCATGTATGGTGTAAACCATGCTGGCTACAACGAAATCTGTTGCGAATGTTAAAGCTATATTTGATGTTTCTTAATCGCAAATTATAGTAACGCTGTAATAGTATAGCTCCATTGTGCACGAAGTTTTAAGGATAAGTAGTGATATTATGCATGTCGGCCGACGTAGATACCGTGTACGTAAGTCCGGCGGAAGCAGAGAAAACCAAAGTCAAATTAAATGATAGAAGACAATTATTGTCATTGCACCATTTCGTAGGATATTAGAAGTGTGGTTTAGTCTAGCAACTGATCCATTTTGATTGACATTTGACTACTTCGAACACTGCCTGTGTAACTGAGGAACTTAAAAAAAAAACAATAACATGGCATGGCCTAATTAGATGATTTCCGGACAGCAGCGTCTATTGTTTTGGCTACATGCGCGACATTTGCGGTGGTTACTATCGACTTTATGATTAGAAACCCTAACCGCTTTTTTGAGAGAGAGAGGGAGAGAGAGGTGGGGGGTCTCACAGCCAGCAATTGATATACGCCCTGTTCTTAGAACGTAAACATGGTAATCAGTTTGCATGATATCGACCTGCTCGGGAGACAGGCCAGTGTAAGAAAACATTCCTATCTAGCAGCTTTCGTTAGATCCGCTCTCAATTCTATAGAATTCTCCCACAAAAAGTCAGATAGTGAGTGTCCTACCTGTGAACAAATATGGTCCCAATTTCCGGGCGTCCCCAGGGAAACTAAATTCTCTCGGAGTAGTCTGCGCATACCCTGAATACGTGTGGTCATCTCTTGCAGGTCTAGAAGCCATTCTTGGTACAAACTAGGAGTTGTAAGGATAGTAGTAGCTATCCTGGCACTTCTGGAAGGCGGAGTAGAAATCTGACCGCGCTGCAATCGGGCAAGATGGCCCTGTGCCTTCGTTGCTGCTTCAGGAGAAGAAGTTGACAAATGAAATGCGCCGACTCTCTCCCCATAAAGACCCATATTCTTCGAGAAAGATTGGGCCACAGCAAACTCCAGTGTTCCCCGAGACATAAAATGTCTCACAGCCCATGCGTCCTCGTCGAGGTTGCCGCTTCCAAATCCTAGACTAACAGATGATATGAGCAGTCAAATTATGTGCTATTTCCCACGGCATACAAGGATACACTCACTAAGCACAGTCAAAAAACGGGAAGAGCCCTTTTTGCTCACAGACATCTCCAATTGTCTTCCATTGTTCTTTGCTTGGATCAACACCAGTTGGGTTATGCGCGCATGCATGTAAAACGATGACATCTCCCCTAGTAGCATGCATCTTCAGGGTGTGTATGAGATTATCGAAGTCTAATCCCCTCTCCATGGAATTCCAATACGGATAGGTCTTGATATCAACACCGACTAAGGCCCAAATATTATGGTGGTTTACCCATGTCGGATCAGATAGCCACACTGCGGATGGGTTTATTGATTCCTTCAAAAAACGAGCACCAAGACTATTAGCCCCAGTGCCAGCAAGTGTTTGCAATGACACAAAGCGGGCAATGTTGGCACCCAAGGGACCAAAAATTAAATCACGAGCAGCATTATGAAATGGTGCGTATCCTGTAATTGGGAGATACTCATATCGACCAGTGCTCTGAGCTTTGTCCACGTAATCTTCAGCCTGTTGATTTTCTTTTCTATTAACCATATTTCTAGGAATGTATTGCAGGATCATGCTCACTCACTTTCTTGATAGAAGGCAACACCCATGGTTGAGAATTGTTGTCTCGGTAAATTCCAGATCCTAGGATGACTTTATTTTCATGTTCATCAACTGCAAAAATCTTCTTGAGCGTATAGTGCGGATCAAGAGGGATGAAGCTGAGATTGGAGAATGCGGAAGTGGGAGAACGCAAAGCCATGGCTCTGTCTTGCTAGGCTGTGTTTTTTTTTCTATTTGATGTTGTTTCTTGTTAGGGGGGATTTCAAAGCTTTGCGGTATTTGTTTCTTGGCTACCAAATTTCAACCGTCTCTTGCCGTTTTTTTTTTTTAAAAAAAAGAAGAAAGATTTCACTTCACAGTAGGCATAATGAGTAGTGACACAGCTTTATGTTTACAATTGTGCACTGGTAATCAACTTCTATAGCAATATAGAACCCAACCACACTAGTTTATTACCTATACGTGAATTTGACATATCATTGCGTGAGCTTCCGTAATTTGCAGGGATTTCAGGGTTTTATGCAGCATCCCTGCAGTGCTTCAAATTGCTGAACATTCGTGGCTACAGGTCCACTACTGAATATTCAGATGCCAGTTTGGGTTCATCAATTGGTCGAGTGAGCTAGATGACAAGACATTGCGATATTTTCAGTCAGCATGACCAATTTCTTCCGTTCTTCATAGGTACGCCATAACCCTGAAGAACTGATACAACCTGCATTATACGAAATTATGTAGTGAGAGAAATACAACATGTAATATGTGTAAGGTGCACCATCTTTCTGTCAGGCTATTTTTTGTTTAATTGCTAATTCTCGCTCATTCTTACATCAAATTGGGTCTTAATCAAATGATGACTGGTTCACCTAATTTCATCTAGAACTTGTATATTCATCAAGGTCTTGGTGCGACTTGGCTACTTAGATCATTTGTTGCAAGTAAAGCTGCTGTATTGTTCTTGGTATTTAAGTTCATCGGCTTTGCTTATATTTTGTTTTGTTTTTCTTTTTCTACTGAACTTTTATTTTTACTTTTATTTTGTCATTTCTTTCCTGAGGGGACTTTCTCTGCAACAGAGAGGAAGACTATGGAACTATCTTCGACCACTGAGAAATTTTCATCCTCCTCGGCTTCACCCCTGCCCACGGCACAAACACACAGTAAGTCAAATGATGCTGCTGGAAACAAAATAGAGTCACCAACACTGGAAACATTTGAGGACCAACAAGACAATGTCTTGCCACATAGAAAGCTAATGGTAGTTTTTCCGAGCATTGCCATGGCAGAAATGATTGCGTTTCTGGACCAAACTATGGTCTCAACTGCCTTGCCTGCTATCAGCTCTGACCTAAATCTGGGAGCATCAATGTCCTGGGTAGCTACCAGTTTCCTGGTTGCAAGCTCCAGCATTCAGCTCATTAACGGGCGTCTGAGTGACATTGTTGGTCGTAAAGCTCTCCTCCTCACTTGCATAAGTGTTCTGGCTGTTTCCGACTTGTGCGCAGGCTTTGCACAGAATCCAAGCATGTTGTTCGCCTTTCGCACTTTAGCTGGACTGGGCGGAGGCGCACTGTAAGCTCTCTGATTTCGAGTTACCAGATTTCGCCTTCATCAAACTAGCATTGTGGATGCGCAGTATGCTAATATCTTTCAGAACAGCACTTGTGATGATCATTGCAAGTGACATCACGACTTTGAAGCAGAGAGGACGGTATAATGGGTTTATTGGAGCCATGAATGCCCTTGGAAACGGACTTGGTCCAATAGTTGGTGGTGTTTTTGCCGAGGAAGTCACATGGCGCTGGTGCTTCTGGTCCATTGTACCACTCATACTCCTATCTGCACTTATCATTGGCGTCGTTGTCCCACCGTCTAGCGTGAAGGGTAATGCCTGGACTAAGTTCCACATGGTTGATTGGCTTGGGCTATGCTTAAGCGTTGCTGCTGTGGTGCTTATATTGGTAGGTCTGGTTGCCTTTTGTGTTGCTGCGGAGATAACACAGTTGGTACTGATCTTCATTCCCCTAGGTCCCTGTCTCTCAGGGTGGTTCATTATGGCCATGGAACAGTCTTCCTGTTATTCTCATGTTGACCATAGGTGGTGTGTTAGCTCTTATCTTCGTTCTTGTTGAATGGAAGATATCCAGACTACCTATAATGCCTAGTAAGACTCTTCCTTACCCTGCTTTTTCGTTTTGCAAGTTTTGACATGTGGCGTTATTATATAAAGTACGCCTGTTCCAGAGTGACTACTCTGTCAACCTCATATTCGTCATGGCTACAATGCAGGGTATAGTCTACTATTCCAACATATTCTACGTACCGCTGTACTTGCAAAACGTGCGCGGGTATACGCCGATAAAATCCGGTGCGGTCATCCTGCCAATGGTGATGTCTCAAGGATTGGGCTCTCTGGTGTCAGGACAGGCCATCTCACGTACTGGGCATTATAAAATAATCATTCTCGCGGCAAATATTGTTTGGTTAGTTGGTGTTGCACTGCAGATAATGTACAACCGCACCACGCAAGTGTGGAAGATATGCGTGATTGGGCTTTTTGAGGGCATCGGCATCGGATGCACATTCCAACGTCAGTACTCATCTCTCTTCTCGTTTTCCTTAGTGGTAACCAAATACCATCTAGCGAGCCTAGTAGCTCTCCTCGCGCACTCTCGAAAAGCGGACCGAGCTGTGGCTAATTCAATGCGTAACTTCGTGCGTATTACAGGTGGCTCTGTAGGGCTGACAAGTTCGTTTATTTCTACCCCTTCTTCAGGTTTCTAGGATCTAGCTCGTGATACTGATGACAAATCACATAGTATCGGGGACAATTCTAAACAGTGTCCTGGAATCCCGTCTTGATGGTATTATTCCATCCAATATAATCACGCAGCTTTCATCTTCCACCTATTCTCTTTCTCCATATCACCTGACCCCAGCCCAGACGGAGCATGTGATTGCCGCATATATGGATGGCTTGCATGTGGTATTCATTACATTCACGCCTCTTCTTATACTGTGCTGTATATGTGCGGCTTTAATCGAGGATCACGGCGTGGCCGAAAAAGATGTAAGGCCAGCGCAGCAATCGCTGCAAAGGGAAATGGGAGGGCCTGGCCCAGCAGTATGAAGCCAGTGCAATGTTCTCCGCCCATGAACACATTTCGCAAAACAAAAATGAAAATGAAAATGACTAGTGAAAGTAGCATTATTGGTAGTAATATGTCAAGTCCTTCTCTGTCTCAAGCACAATCTCACCCACAAAATTACGATAGTGGATATGCACGGAGCTACCATGGACCATGGACCGGAGAGGGGTTATCTAGTGGTCCGGGATCAGGTGGGCATCGTTATTTTTCATTTACTTGTTGTCCGCATTTGTTTCGAAAGCAATACACGGCCTATATGTGTCTAATTAATTAAAGCGAAAACCTTGGAATGGCAAAGTCTAGAGACTAGGTCTCATGGCATAATTTACATTTTTCTTTTTTAGTCCATCCCCAGGGCTATCCTGTTTCCCCCCCTTGTACACCGTCATCTGGATGATCGTCATACCAGTGCATTATCTCCTTGAATTCATGGTTCATGACATGCACCTTGTAATCAGCGGGCCTTGTCACCTCTGAAATTTTCTCCATCGGCACGGCATGTTCGTCCTGCCATGCTAGAATGGCATCAAAATCGCGACACGTATGATTTATATTGAAATCTGCGTACGGGTGCGTCTGCGCATCGATCCAGGTGTGTGTGTAGAGCTCCAAATTGCCGGAGCACATGAGGTTCTCGAGCAAGACGTGCACGCAGTGAGTAACATGCAGATCATGAAAGGCGTCAGTGGGCATGTCGCCGGGGAATTCAGCGCCATAGTAGTAGTTAAAGTTGTTGCGTAGGTTCATTCGAAGCGTGTTCAGGCAGTGGATCTGATGCAGCACGTCGAGCTTGGCTACGTATGCGTCCGCGCCGAATCCGAATGATTCGGGCCATTTTACGGCGTCCGTGGGGTCTTTGCCCATTGCCAGCACGTCTTCCCGACTAACGACCACTGCTTCTCGGGTCTGGATGCGATTCCATGCGGCGTCAACCTCGGGAGAGGGCGGCTGTCTCCAGATGGACGCATCTAGCAGCGTTGCGTTCATCTTTTTGACTACAAACGGAATGTCAATTTGCTCTAGCAGAGGTGCTACGAAAAGCCTTAGTATATATATCAAAAAATAAGTTGTATATCAAATTCTTTTGTATGAATGCACTCACATGGCTGCGAGGTTAATTTCAGAAGCCAGTTGCGTCCGTGGTGGTTCACGTTCAAGGAGGCCGTAGTAAGAGCCATTGACACGATAAAAAACACTCCATTCAAGACCAGAAGCCAGGCAGGCAGGGGATATCGCCTGCTCCATCGTGTCTCTTGTGTTCGAGAAGAGCTCACATCTGCCGTCAGAAGCTCTCTTTCTTCTTCGGCGTCCTGTTCCCGCCCAGAAAGCGAAGAATATTTTATGGAATCCATGACAAGAAAGGATAAAACATTCTTGGAAGTCGAGAATCAAGAGATGCGAGAGAGAAACCCCCCGTAAGCAGTTATCGTGTACAAAACATCTCTCAAGTTTCGAGCTGACTCGTGTCTGAAACCACAACTTGCAAGTATTACGCGCAAGCAATCAAAATTAATTTGGATTTAAGTATAGATTACCACCTTCCTGATGCAGATACATGAAAGAAACTAAGATAAAATCTTATCGCCCGCGATTACCTTCGGGCTTGGACTATCCGAGGCAAATTCACTAACATAATCTTATTCATATAAACACATAGTTGGTGAATATTTTATCACCGTTAATATCCAGGTACGTAACAGGTTCTGTTCCTCGCAAAGAGGGGGGTTGCGCAGCTGCATGTCGGTCATACCAACTGAAACAGCGGTCTCGTGATCAAGTAAATAGATTAGATATATGCCTTCGCTAAGCCAAAATCTCACTGGAGAAACGTCAGCTCGTATTTCCGTTACTAGGCTTCAGCAAATAGTAAATCCTACAGTAGGAGATAGCCGCAATGAAGTCTTATCGTAGCCCCCGTAAAGGGTTGCAGTCAATTCTTTAGCTTCAGACCCGCCCAACTAGCCTGCTTACTCTCGTATACGCTAGATTAAACGGACTGCCAATGAAAATTCATGATCATAGGCTTCTATATCGAGCCTGTTTTCTTCAATGAGTCCGGATAGAGTCATAGTGGGATGAATTATCGGACTCACGGCCAGGTTCTTTCTCTTCGACAAGCCTAGCTTTCGTAACCCCAGGTTTCACTAGCCCTGTAGCCTAGTATCCAATCCTGTTGTGTGGAGCAGAAACCAACCACGTATCTGTGGGCCCATGCGGATAGCCATGTTCGTCCAATATACTTACCTACACACGCGGCAGTCAGACAACCCCTCTCCAATGTCCACACTCGGTAGTCATGGAACTAATGCATAGCTGATAACACTAGTTGCAGCAGCTGTGGAATCGCTTCATATCCAAGCAACTCAAATTCGTACTCATGTAATCTTTGAGATAAACAGTAACCATCCGGAGCGGGTATATAAAGGCTCATCATTGTCTGGTAGACGAGTATCTCAAAGATTTCTACCACACAAGACAAGTCACTCAACAAACCTCCAAAAATACTCTAAAAATCCCCCTCATACAGCCAAGATGCGTTTCTCCGCCCTCGTTGCCGTCATTGCGGCTGCCACTCCTCTTGTCATGGCCGCTCCCTCTGGTAAGCTCACAAAAGACTCCGACAGACATATGTAAGTATACGCGCTGACTTGGGTTTGCAGACTTGGACTTGCGCAACGTCGACTGCGTCATCCCCAATGAAAAGCGCGAGGTCGAGTACTTCTGCTTGGGAAAGCGTGGATTGGAAATGGAGGCTCGCGAAATCGACTGCACCATCCCCGTTAAGCGCGAGGTCGAGTACTTCTGCTTGGGAAAGCGTGATCTTGGCTTGGACCTACGTGAAGTTGACTGCAGCATCCCCGTCAAGAAGCGTGAGGTTGAGTACTTCTGCTTGGGCCGACGCGAGGCTGAGTTGGCTGCTTAAATCGATTGATGTTCTCTTCTTGTCTGCATTATGATTTATCGATATGTTAGAAGTCTTTCAATGAACAGAAACGACCATTTTTAAGAATTGAAGCTCGAATCGCCAAATGCAACCTTGCCTAAGTGAAGCGTGGAAATTTTCCGTGTGGGAGAGATATAAGTACGACTACTCCGTATTAAGAGACATGTAATCTTTCGAACTGGAACTGGCGCTTTGCACCTTCCACTTAACAGTTAGTGTTAAATGCAGGTAAGACGCCAACGGCCAACCACACGCGATGCCAAGGCGTTCGCATGAACCCGTTTCTGTTAGTTTACAACATGTGGAACTTGCAGCAGCCAGTAGGGAAGCCCCCGGAGCGCAAGGATTAGCAAGCTTTAGTAAGCTTTTGAGCCAATCAGGAGGCTCTGATTTAGAGCCTTCTCTGAGTATAAGAGCCAGCTCAGGATCTACACTATATATTTAGAATTATTACATATTATAAGCTATTTTATATAGCTAATTCAAGGCTATAAGAAAGAGCCTAATTAACCTAATTATAAAAGGATAAATATATAAAAAATTAAAAATACAC